>KV875100.1:1823254-1978780 GCA_001879275.1 Coniochaeta ligniaria NRRL 30616 | reverse complement strand
GGTTGATTCGATGGTACGGCGGTTGGAGGCGGTTATTGAGGCCAACGGTTGGTACACAAAGTATTGATGTATACCATCTGAAAGCCCTGTTTCTGAGGTACCTAGAACATGTAAAAATAGTAGTATAGTAGTACAAATGGGAGGTAGAGAGTACTTTGAAGTTGATAGTGAAAAACGAGGTGGTTGGTAGATGTGGGGGCTGCCTCGAAATTTTTGTCGTCCTACTGTACACCGCTGTTGCCGCAATCGCCACTATTACCCGCTGTTCCGCCCGTTCGGCAGGGTCCAGCCTCAACAACTTCAGGGTCTTGTTGGCACCTATCATCTCACCTGTGCACATTACCTGTCTCACATAAGCTACACGTTCAACGGCAGCTGAAATAAACACGAAGAGAATTACCGTCATTTACTTCTATACTCATATAATCACAGAAGGGACTTCAAGGCACATCTCGTTCGCATCTGGTCGGTTCTTCGCTGGAGATTGGACAGCGGTGAGCGGTGAGGAGTTCACTGGAGTCTCCCCCCTAAAACCCCCCCTTTTTGGATGCCTGATATCTCCCACCAACAACAACATGGACAACGTTTTCGAGATACCAGACGATCAGCCATGTCCCGAAAATCAGACAATGTTCCAAGGTTTCGAATGGTACATTCCCGCCGACCACCAACACTGGAAGCGGCTTGCCAAGGCCATCCCAAGTCTAGCTGCCCTAGGCATAACCAGCATGTGGATACCGCCCGCAGCCAAGGCATCGTGGTACAACACCAACGGCTACGATATCTATGATCTGTACGACTTGGGAGAGTTTGACCAGAAAGGAGCCAGGCAGACCAAATGGGGCACAAAGGAGGAGCTGGTCGACATGGTGAACACGGCCAATGCCAACGGCATAGGCATTCTGTTCGATGCAGTTCTCAACCACAAGGCCGCCGCAGACTACGCCGAGCCGGTGGTCGCAGTCAGGGTCGATCCGCAGGATCGCGGTCAGGAGATTGGCGACCCCGAAGAGGTTGAGGTGTGGACCGGCTATAATTTCCCCGGTCGAGGGGACACTTATAGCTCCATGAAGTGGAGGGCTGAGCACTTTACGGGTATCGACTACGACCAGAAGACGAAGAGCAATGTGCTGTGGAAGTTTCTGGGCAAGGAGTGGGCGAATGATGTCGACGAGGAGTTGGGCAACTATGACTATCTGTGCGAGCATCCCTCCCTTAAGGTGCTTCATCCCACTCAGCACTACTGACTGAGGCTTAGGATGTTTGCGGACATTGACCACGACCACCCCGAGGTCAGGCAAGACATGTTCCACTGGGTCGAGTGGCTCGGAAACGAGCTGAAGCTCGGCGGCCTCCGAGTCGACGCCATCAAACACTACTCGGCGCGCTTCCTGCGTGACCTCATCCAACATATAGATCGGACAGTCGGTAAAGACTGGTTCATCGTCGGCGAGTACTGGCGTGCCGACTCCAACGTGCTTGCGCAGTACATCGACTTCATGGACCACCGCATATCGCTCTTTGACGTGGAATTATGCTGCAACTTCTCCAGGATCTCCTTAGGCGAGCAGCCGGATTTGCGAACTGTTTTCAAGGGGACACTTTGTGCTTTGAAGCCTGCGAACGCTGTTGTAAGTTGAGCCGTTAAATTCTTCTTCTGCTGCAAATATACTAACATCGCCTCAGACTTTTGTCGTTAACCATGATACCGCAAGTCAAGCCCGCCCCCCTCCATTTTGAGACAACCTTACTAACACACCCCAGCAAGAGCGCCAGTCCTTAGAGGTTCGTCTCCCTCCACTCACCTACCACCTCCAGGCCATCTCGCTAACAATACCAGACCCCCGTAGCACCCTTCTTCATCCCCCTAGCCTACGCCCTCATCCTCCTCCGCGCCAACACCGGCATCCCCTGCGTCTTCTGGTCCGACCTCTTCGGCTCCTTCGGACCCGACCCCAAGCCCGACAGAAGCTCCTTCCGTCCCCCGCCAGCTGGCGGCGCCATGCTGCCACGTCTTCTTCTCGCACGACAGCTCTACGCCTACGGCACGCAGGTGGATTACTTCGACAAGCCGGACAGCATAGGTTTCACGCGCCATGGCCACAGGTCGCACTCTGGCGGCGCCGGGTGCGCGGTGGCGCTGAATATGGGGTGGTGGGTTGCCACCAAGAAGATGTGTGTTGGTGAGAGACATGCCGGCGAGAGGTGGACGGATTTGCTGCGGGGGACTTGGGGAAGCGTGGTGATCGATGCGGAGGGGTACGGGGTGTTTCCGGTCGGGCCGCGGGGAGTCGCCGTCTGGGTTGATGAGGAGGCGGAGGGGAGGGGGTTGGTCGAGGAGCTTGTCTTGTCAGTTTGTTCTTCGTTCGACCTGCCCATGAATCCTGGCGGCCTAGGGTTTGCTAACTGGGTTCCATTAGTGACTCGGACGTATTTGGCTTTGCGGACGAAGATCGGAGGGTCGCGGAGGAGAAGAGGAGAGTGAATGAGGCGAGGAGGCTGGTGAGCTCGCCTTCTTGGCTTGAGTCCATGGCGAGGAGTAATGGAACGAGTGAGGAAGGGGACCCATCACTTGCACTGCGTTAGGACCGCAGGAAGATGTCTGACTTCCTATTAACAGTTGACTGTAATTTGATGCCGTCATGGGATTTCAGCCCACTGCCAATACATCAACCACTTGGCTATGAAATTGCGTGACTAAAGCAAGACTAAACTACTTCCATTGCAGTTCCAAATTGTACCTACATACCGGTACCTACATACTGTCCGACCCCCATCATTTAAAGCCACAGTAGCCATAGATTGTCCAAAATTTCGAGAAGTTTTATCTGGCGCTGCACAGCCAAGTTCTATGGCGCTTTCTCATCGTCATCGTCGTCTCCTTCGTCTCGGGGTAACTGGAATCCCATCATGCTCAAAATGTTGCCCGCCGGTCCAGCCAGACCCGCCTGCCCCTTGAAGCTTTCCAGCAGGTTCTTAGCCAGATTATAGTCGATATCGACTTCGTCGTCGCCACTCTCATCATCGTCCGCCCCCTCATCAGTAGGCGATGTCGATGTCTGTGGTAGTTGTTCCTTTGCCTTCCCTTTTATGGTCGCAGGCTTCTCCGGCTTGGGATCGAGGTCCAGAGCGCCATGTGCCTTGAGCTCTGACTCAAAGTGCTTCATGAGTTGTTGGATCTCTGCATCGTCATCCAGGTTTGTGTCGACTTCCTTCCCTTTAGGCGGATTGTCTGGTAATTGGACTTTGTCTCCTTCCGGCTGTGACGGAAAGCCCATCATCTCTCGCATCATGCTGGCGAACTGGTTTTCGTCGAAACTGACCTCTTTATCCATCTCACTATCATCGTCAGTGTCCATCTCGTCGTCCTCGTCCTCGTCGTCATCATCCTCGTCCATTTCGTCCAACTCGGCGCCATCCATGCCTGCCTCCTCATCGTTCAGGAAAGCCTCGAATCTGGACACAATCTTTTTGAGATCTGCTTGAGCGGCAAAATCACCAAAACCAGCACTTTTGTCACTCTTCGATTTCGGTTTGCCAGAAGCTCTGCCCTCCAACTCGCGCTCAAAGTCGTTATAATTGATATCCAACCACGACTCGTCATCCTCGCGATCAAAGTCCTTCCAAGCTTTGATATCAGCATCCGTCGGCATAGCTGAGTCGCCGTCTTCCTCGAGATCCTCAAGAACTATGGCAATTTCTCTTACGATACGGTTATTGCTCTTTGCGGCCTTTTTGGCGAGCATCTCGAACCCACTGGTCACCTTCATGCCCATCTCGAGCTGCGCCAGCTTCTTCTGCGCCTCATCGGTGCCGTTGATAGCTTCGGTCTCCGCGGCTTGCATGAGAGACTTCCAGGCAGGCGGGGGTTCGAAACGTTGAGACTTCAACTGTGCGAAAAGGACCTTAGTGAACCGTACACTTACTGTGACGAGGTCCACTGGTGGGAAGGTCAGCGTCGCCTTTTCGGATAGGAGAGGTTTGAGAGAGAAGGCATCCCGCAGATAGAAGGCTTCTGTGGCAGGTGCAATGGCCTTGGGCCGGTCATGCAGAATGTATGCCAGCTTTCTCGGCACCGTGATCTTGGAGTGATGAAGATGTTCCGATATCTGGCCGGGATACTTCTCAAGCCGATAGAACGCCTCGGCCTCAACGAAAGGCGAGTGTACAAGCGTTTCGGGTTTAGACTCCAGCACCTTCACAGCATCCGGCAGTGACAGAGACCTTTCGTCTCCGCTAAGCGGGATGAGGTGTAGTTTCCCGTCTCGGATCCAAACTCTGTTGGCGTCGATCTCCGGACTCAGCCACTTGGGCAGGACGTTTGCCGCTTCGACCAGCAGGAACTCTCCATCGCTGTCTGCCACGCGGACCCACAGGTTGCTAAACGACTTGGTGAGCTCCCGCAGCAGATACACCACCAGCCACTCGTCTTCCACGCAGTCGCCGTAGTCGGTACTTCCCCACAGGTACGCCAGTCCCTTTTCGTGTTTGAGCTCCAGGTTGAAGGAGTCTCGCTGCCAGATGTAGTCTTTGGTTAGATCATCTGCCAGACGTAACGCGGCTTTCCGGACCTCCTCCAGGCTAGAGAGGACCTTTTTGTTGTCGACTTGGGCGTCGAGGATAAAGAGCATGTATTCTATGCAGTTCTCAGGCAGCTGCATCTGAAAGCCTTGAAACCCTTCATCCCCTGGGCGCAGCTCCGGGTTGTCTGCTTCTTTTGACGTTGCCATGTTCGGTTTTGGAAGGCCGGATCGAGGAAACCACCTCAGGTGAGGTGGAAAGTGCGACCCGACGTCACTTATGGCCGTTCCAATCTCCAAAACGGCAGATTAAAACTTGTGGGGCAACCTAATTCTTTAGCGGGGCACACTTTACTTTTATCTCAGACACTAACGTCATTAGCGTGTTTGCTTACACGGTCGCGCTCGTCTGTCGCGTTTGCCCATGTCGATTCATTTCCTATTGTCTTCAATGCCAAAGCTTAACAGCTCTCCTTTGTATTGTTGGTTCGAATTCCCGCACACCACTCTACACCGGCTTCACGCCAGCGGTATACGCTCGATTTGTTCTCCATTACTGTTTGGGTTCTCCTAGTTGCCTCTTTCCTTGAACACCGAATGATTGCGATAAAATGCCCAGCCGCACGGTTAACGACTTGGGAGGCTCAGCCTCTCGCAAGCGAGCGCGCCGTTCTGAGGCCGAAGATGACGAAGACAGCGGTCAGGTAGTGTCTGTCCAGCGAGCACGCTCCAACTTACGCAATGACAATGTATGCCTTACTGTAGTGTTCTGCTGTTCCGTTCCGTTGCTAACGTCTTGTGCCAGGCCAAACGTGTTCGCCTTTCGAGTGCCGGCCCCAGCAGGCGTCAAGGCAAGCACAGCCGCGAATCGACTCCACAAGAAGATGAGCCAGACGAAGATGCAGAGATGGAAGACAGCGCAATCGGCCTTTCGCCGCCGAAGACACAATACGATGAGATGCGAGACAATGACTTCAAACATCTGGAACATCAAGAGGCGGATGATTTACGCGCCACCCAAAACATTCTGCGTATCCAAGCACGGGCAGAGGAACGCCTCGGCGATAACCTTGTCGCCCACAACGGTATCCTGGAAAGCATCACCTGCATCAACTTCATGTGCCACGAACGCCTGCACGTCGAGCTTGGCCCCCTGCTCAACTTTATCGTTGGCGAGAACGGCAGTGGAAAGAGCGCCATTCTGACCGCAATTACCCTTTGTCTGGGCGGAAAAGCAACTGCCACCAACCGTGGTGGTAGCCTGAAGAACTTCATCAAGGAGGGGTGTGAACGCGCCTCTCTCTCGGTCAAGCTCAAGAACCAAGGCGACGATGCTTACCGGGCAGATCTCTATGGCGACTCGATCATCGTCGAACGGACCTTCTCCAAGACCGGCACCAGCGGCTTCAAGGTCAAGAGTGCCGAGAACCAGATCATTTCCACCAAGAAGTCCGAAGTCGACGAAATCGTCGAATTTTACGCACTGCAGGTGGACAATCCATTGAACATCCTGTCTCAAGACAACGCTCGTCAATTCCTCAACGCCTCCTCCTCCGCGGAGAAGTACAAGTACTTCATCGAGGGCGTCCAACTCGAGCAGCTAGACCGGGACTATCGCCTCATCTCCGAGTTCGTCGAGAGCAGCGTGGCAAAGGCCCCCCTGCAGAGGGAGAGAGTTGCGATTGCCCAGCGTGAATACAATCAGGCACACCGCTTGGCGGAAATGGCGAAGGACAGCAGCCGGCTCAAGCAAAAGCGCCGTCTCCTGGGCTATCAAGTCTGCTGGTCACAGGTTGCCGACGAGGAGAGGAGAGCCGTCCAGATGGATCAGCGCCTTGTCGAGATGGACGAGCAGATTGGCGGGTTTGAGCAGGCTGTGGCCGGGCAAGCTGCGAAGATGGAGCAGCTCGACACCAACATTGCCGAAAAGCAGGCTGCTC
This sequence comes from Coniochaeta ligniaria NRRL 30616, assembly GCA_001879275.1. NCBI lineage: Eukaryota > Fungi > Ascomycota > Sordariomycetes > Coniochaetales > Coniochaetaceae > Coniochaeta > Coniochaeta ligniaria. The sequence continues at coordinate 1,972,320 of KV875100.1, read as the reverse complement.
TCGAAGCCGCCCAGGAGGAGCATTCCCACCTTGACGCCGGTGTTGAGGCGGTAAAGGCGACCTATGACGATGCCCAAAAGCAGCTTCAACAGATTTATAATGACGAGCGCAATGCTCATATGGAGGCAAAGACAGCGAGAAATCAGGTCAAGTGGCTTGACAAGGAAATCGTGAAGGAGAAGGCGAAACTGGAACAAAGCCAGGGCGATGAGGTTGTTCGTCAGCGGGAGAACCTTGAGGAGGTCATAACGAAACGAACCCAGCTGTCTGAGAAGCTTCAGAAAATCAGGGAGTCCATGCCGGGACTCAACGAGAACTGCGTGTCTAGCCAGAACAAACTAAACGAGATCAGGGTCGCCATGGACGAGAAGAAAAGGGACATTCAAGCAACTCAGGGCAGACTTAGGCAGATCGAGGGTGGTCAAGGCGGCAAGTATGATGCCTATGAACCCGGTGTTCCAAACCTCATCAGGGCAATCGAGAACGACCCCAGCTTCAGGGTCAAGCCTCTCGGACCTATCGCCACACATGTTCAACTGCTGGACCAAAAGTGGTCGACAGTGCTGGAGAATTGGTTTGGCGGCACGCTCAGCAGCTTCATCGTGACTTGCATCGAGGACTCCAAGAGGCTTCAAAGTCTCATGGACCGTTGCAACGTCAGAAACTGTGGTATCATAATTGGCGGTCGCAATACCATCGATACAACTGGGAAGGAACCGGACGCTCAATTCAACACTGTCTTGCGGACCCTCAAGATCGATAATGATGTGGTGAGAAGCCAGTTGGTCATAACAAACGCCATCGAGCAGGTTCTCCTGATCCCTGAGCGGACAAAGGGAGAGGAGGTTATGTTCAACGGGCGATCCCCCATGAACGTCAAGCAATGCATTTGTTTTCACGACACAAGGCGTAACGAAGGTCTGATTTTGAAGACGGGTTACCAGGGAAAGAACCTCGGTACTGAGCCTGTTCGCCAAAACGGGCCGCTCCGAAGACCTCGAATGAAGGCAGACACTGGCTCTGCGATTTCCGCTCAGAAGGAGATCCTCCAGTTTCTACAGGATGAGCTTCGCGATCTTGATCAACGGAGACAGGAACTTCAACAAGCACATGATCTCAACGTGGCGCAAGTCAACGAGAGAAATAAGGAGATAAAAACTTTGGAGCCAAAGGTCAAAGACCTCGACAAGGAGATCGCCAAGATTGAGAAGCACCTCGACAGCTTCGAAGGTGCTGACGCAAGGCTTGAAAGCCTCACATCTGACTTGGAGGAGCAGAAACAGAGGGCCGAGCATTTCGCCAACCAGTATGCCGAGATCAAGGTCAAGAAGGAGAATTTCAACAAGGAAATCGAAGCCAAGAAACAAGCCCTTGCAGCTGAGAAAGAGCAGAAGAGAGTGGCCGAAAAAGCCGTGCGTGACGCGGAGAACGAGGTCAAGAAGTGGGAGAATCTCCGCAGGCTCTGCCTCGCAGAGAAGAATGCCATGCACGAGGAACTTGACATGGCCAAAGACAGCAAGCGCCGAATGCAGGAGAAACGGCAACAACAGGAGCAGACGATCCAAACCTTCACGGAACGGGCGTCTGAACAGGCACCCGAGCGAGTTCACATCCCAGAGGGCGAGACCCATGAGAGCCTCAACGCCCAATACGCATCGATCACCAAGCAGATCAAGGAGCTGCAACGGCAGCACGGCATTAGCGACCAGGATGCCTTCGCTCTGCGCGACAAAACCAAGGCCACTCTTGACAAGGTGCGACAGGACTACGAAGTGTCCAAGACCACCGTTGAGCGACTGAAGAGAACCCTCAACCAACGCCTGACGAAGTGGCAGTTGATGCAGCGTTTCATCTCGGCCCATGCTCGCAGCAGTTTCGCCTATCTGTTGCGCGAGCGTCGTTTCAGGGGCCAGCTCATGATCAACCACCGGGAGAAACAGCTCAGCCTGCGTGTCGAGCCTGACAAGGCGCAGAAGAACGGTAGCGGACAGAGCACCAAGACCCTCTCCGGTGGCGAGAAGTCGTTCTCGTCCATCTGCCTACTGCTCTCTATTTGGGAGTCGATGGGGGCGCCGCTTAGGTGCCTGGATGAGTTTGACGTCTTCATGGACAATGTCAACCGGGCAGTCAGTACGAAGATGCTGGTAAGTAAATCCCACATGCAATGAAGTACTTGCCAGGCGGTTATTGACTCGGTTTGCCTGCAGATGACTGCCGCGCGTCGCTCAGTCGGTCGACAGTACATATTCATCACTCCCAATGCCATCGATGGCAAGAACAGTCTCGATAAGGACGTGAAGATCATCAGGTATGTAATTATGTCCTCTCTGGAATATGCTCCGTGTACTGACGGTCAACTACTAGACTCGGTGACCCTCGCCAACGCCGACTAGCAGATCCTTGAGCGCCATCGCTTCCTTCTCTTTCAATATGGCGGTGTGACGCCGACTCAGACGGGTCCTTTTTTACATACCTTGATGAAAAATCGTTGTCTTTGGTGCGTTTGGCGGGTTCAGCGACGGCTGGTGCGTTAACAGATGCGATACTTGTTTTCTTGGGGACGGAGTAACGAGCGATATCGGTTATAAAGACGGCGTCAAGGAGCCGGGTTTGTCTTGATTTGCTTCCATGAACATGGCGCCGCTGTGGAGCTGCTGTCCGACTCGACTTGTGGAGGCGACACGAGTCTACTGTACCATACATATTCCACCACGGACTACTTATATACTAGGAACTGTATTCCATTAGACATCAGTGCGGTTATTTGCTATACGAGCAGTCATCTGCTTCAAGTTCTCTAATACTACAAGTCACAGGGGTCTTTCTAAGTCTAGATCTACACTATCAGCACAGGGTATTACGCCTCGCCTCGCCTCTTTCCTCTTTTCCTACGTGTAGTGAGCTCAGATAGGCGCCCCCTTGCTCCTGAGCACATTCACGCCCGCGCTAGCCGTAAAGCTCAACCACTCGCCCACGCTCCCGAGCGCGGAGCCGAACTCGCCGACCTCGTCGAACCGCCGGCGCAGGAAGGCCCGCGTGTCGGCGAAGTCGGGCGAGCGGTCGTTGGTCATGAACAGCTCGGCGCCGACGTAGATGGCCGAGAGGGAGGCGCGCTTGGTGTACCAGGACGGGTCGACCGCGGTGTCGCCCGACAGGAACCAGATGTCGTCTACCAGCTGGGCGAGTTCTTTCAGGGAGGCTGGGACGTAGGAGGGCTGGGCCATTATTGCTAGGGCCTGACATTTTGTTAGTTTTTCTTTTTCTCTTCTTCTCGTGACAGGGCTTTTGGCCAGGGGTTGGTTATGTTTGACGTACCTCCTGCCATTGGACCAACACGTCGCGGTTGCCCATCAGCCGCTCCCATGTCAGGGCAAACACTTTGTCTCCCGTCCGCATGCCTGCGGCCTCCAGCTCCTTGCTCTTCTGCACCAGCGCATCGCGCCGGGTGACGAGGTGCCAGCGGATCAGGTCGAAGCTGCCGTTGGGCAGGAGGTTGGTGCTGATGTCGAGGTAGCCTGCGTCGCGGGCGCCGAGGGCGAGGGCCTCGGATGTGAAGCCGTGCTGCGGCACGTGGGCGTAGGCGGCGGAGAGGATGGCGCGCTCGGTCTCGTTGAAGGGGCCCGGTGGCGGTGGGTGGTCGTAGGAGTGGAAGGATCGGGCGCTAGGGCGGAGGACGGCGGATGATGGTGCATGTTGGAGACGGCATTTTCGAGCTGCTGGTTGCGCTGCTGCTCTTGGGCTTTGGCTTGTCTTCGGGGCTGTTGAGAATGCGCGGGTTGCAGCAGCGCGTCGTAGACATGGCTGCTCTCGAGGTAGCAGGCCGCGGACAGCTGCGCGGCCAATGGTTGTGGGTGCGGTGCAAGGACGCATGGTGATGTCGTGTGTCTTGCTGCGGTCAGAGGCGATCTGCGGATCGTGTGAGATCGGTCTACACTAGGTCTGGTGCGGGTGTCTGGCGGATCTAGTTCCGGTTGGGCAGAAAGGACGGAGAGGGTTGCAGTCAAGCGAGGCTATATGATATTAAGCTGCCTGCTGCCGTGGCAAGGACGCGGACGGCACGGACGGCTAGCTGCAGCTGGGGCTAGCTGTGCTTTATTTCGAGTGCGCCCAGTGAGGATGCTTTGAGCTCTGACGGTGGTGATGTCGACTGATGGCCGTCGATCGATCCGGTCATTGACTCGGATCTGCGAATATTCCGTACCGGTGATGCCGACGGTTTAAAGTTAACACCTTGTGGGTCCCGAGCGGAGAGCGGGCCCCATTCCGTCCCGTGTTCCATCCTATCCATCTGAGCGGCCTTTGTGCCGTCCACTGTTTCCCACAGCACCAGATATTGGATATGAGAAGTGATTGTCTCTTTTCTTCATTCAGCACTTCATTGTGCGGGGCTGTCACATTCTGAGCTTTATCAACCCCCAACACTTTGGGGCTAGAGCGGCCTGGAACGCTGCAGCATGCGTGTCATCCAATTCAATGATGCCACAGGCAGATCAAGCATGGCTAAAGAGGTGGTGGTGGTGGTGACTAAATCGTTCTTGGAGCCTTGATCCATTATCTCCATCGTCCGATTACTCGTCCCTCCTCATCAGATCATGCCAATACTGGACGGCAGTTTCTCCGCGCGATATTCCCCTCACTACCTGAGAGGAGCAGAAACGTCGAGAATGACAAGCTCGCCAATACCAGGTCTAGCGCAAGCAGTAAGTAGTTGTACTGTGGCTGAGATCAGTCTTGACTTGGGCATGTAAACGGTATGATGGTCAGGAAGCATTGGCGGTGACACAGCTGCAACCAAAGCCGAACCATCCTGATAGTGAAGATGATATGGAGATATATCCAAGTAGATATTGTCGTTTCTCTACAGTGGCTACTCTGCTGCAACACCTCATCTCGGTTTCTGTCATCGTCCAGCAGTTGACTCGGGTAGTTCTGCTGTGTAGTCTGTTGCCGATCTCGGGTATTCTTGGCCAGTATCAGAGGCAGGAGAGGATAGTGGCTTTTGCCGAGTGTCGGCCGACTCGGCTGCCCTCGAAGACGTACAGTATGACTGCTCACAAACCTGGCAGTCCTTACGCTATGGGGCGCACTGGCGGTGTTGCATCGCCCAGCATCTGTTCTCAAACCGATCTTTATACACATGCATTCACCGGGTTCGTCTGCGATCATGGTTGGACAGCCACAGATCGCCGAGAAGTACCGTGGAAGGCGAGCAGGGCAAGTTCCCAGACGCCTCAAGTAAGCCGCCAACGGATATATTTTGGGCATAGCTTGCTGTACTTGGCTATCGTGAGCTCTGTGAATGCGAGTGTGATAGCAGGAAACGAGACAGACAACCCAACCTGAGAAAGTCGAGTGCATGACCAATGCCGTGAGGACTCAAATTCAGCCAGCAATCGCGGTGAACGAGATTGACGGTCCAGATTTCGCTTGAGCATGGTTGGTTCCCCGAGGGCTGGACGCCACAGTCTGTTGTGTAACCTGGGTGCAGGAGCAGGCACTGGTCGTTGACACTCTAGCTGGACTGTGTCAGCGCGGTACGTAGGGGCAGACCCAGTAACAGTTGCCCTATAGTCTTGGACAACGAGTCTTTTTTTCGGCCTGGTCAGCTCGCCAGGGTCTGCAGCTCAACAATTCACTGGTGGGTTGATTCACCGCTGTGACTCTGACTTCTACAGTGACAGACTCGCCAGTACCTATGGCCAAGAGTACACTGTACCACTGCTGGCCGCTACACTTCGTACCGAACCCCTTGATCGGCAGGCTCTGGTATCCGCAGGTATTTGTCAAAGATAAGGGGCCAGTCAGATACTGGCCAACACACGAGAGAACCCACTGTGACTTGAGACATCCGTCGACAAGCAGAGGGAAGTGGAAGGTGTACCGACGTTTTCATTCGGACTTGCAGTCGACAGAGTGTCAATATGCGAATGGACTTTGCCCAATGCAAGGCCGCAAAGTCGCATCGACTCGACCACAGCTATGCGCCTGTAGAGCGGCAAGGCTAGGGAGTGACGAACTGGCAGGCCGTTTCTGCAACCACCTTCCGAACCCTAACGCGAGCTGGTAACACAGTCCAAATGAGGAACATGTCGCCGGAGCGATCTACATAGGCGCTTCTTTGTTGTGTAGGGGTACCACAGGTTTGAATACTCCTTTGGTCTGCCTACCTAGGTAGGTATGTCTGACGCTGCTACTGGAATCAGATGTCCTCTGCCCTGAACGCAAGGAGGTACTCGGGAATAGCATCAGAAGAGGAGCAGTTCCATTCGGAGTGGCGCGCAGTTGTTGCAAGCTGGCATCAATCAGCATCTCGCACATCAATCATGGAGGAGCGGGGACGACGAACTACTTCGTGGTGTGTCGCTACCTCACGATGTAATGTAGGTACAGTAGATACAGTAGGGGCGGGAAGCGGACCCTTTGTCGAGCGTACATATGCATCTGCACGACCCTCGTCACATATGTTGAATCATGCGTTGAGGACCGGATCCGACAAGAGGGTGACAATGAAGAAACGAAGCGGTTAGCTCCCAGCAGCCTCCGAGCAGAACGGCGCAAGGCATTCACTCGGAGATCCACGACTGCACGCGCAGCTAGGTAAGGTAGGCTACATGTTACCACACAGACGACGCTTCTAGGAGGCGTCTTCTCGTTCCTAAGATGGATGCCCATCTGCTTGACTCGTTCAACGAGTAGCGACCTGGGTTCCGGTTGTGAAAGAGCCGCAGCTGAAGATCACGGCAAGAGTGCTGGAGTTCGATAGCCATACCAAAGCGGTGCTAGCGTCATGCAGGCTGTCTGGGCGTGAAGAGAAGAAGTTGCAATGATGCGCGATGCAATCCATGGATGCTCTAAATCGTACTTCCATCTTTGCAAGACAAGGCTGCTGGGTTAGTGCTGCCTCTGGGCTCACACACGACATCGCCTCTTTTGAAATGCTGAAATCCGAGGAAGCTTCCTGTTGCAATTCTTTACCTTATGTTCCACCCTGTCAATTGCATCTCAACTGGCCGCTTCGGCGTTTGAAGCATGCATCTATGTGGGAGCTCCTTCCAAGAGGAGAGTCGAGTGAGTGTTGAACTCTGGAGACCGTCTGGTTCCAAACAGTCAGCCATTAAAGATGCGTCGATATCTGAGATACCTATATAAGGTAGAGAAGAAGCATGTCTGTCCGATCTAGTAAGGGCGATGACGAACGGCGACATTGTGTTCTACCTTGCTATGAACAGCCCGATCGTTGTCTCTCTCCCGGAAAGGCATCCCATTCTCGACAGGTCCACACAAGCAGGTCCGTGCCTAAGATTCCGCACGTTAGTGGAATACTCCGTATGACTGGAAAATGCGCCATTTCGTAGCTGCAGGCCTGGTACTCAGCTAATATGTGCGATCCTACCACATGGCGTAGACGAGCAAAATACGACGCCGTATCTTGCTGTGTATCTGTGATCCCATGTCCAGCTCGTACTCTCTATCTACCTACCTTAGTCGATCTGCATAACGTGTAGTAGTAAATGCAGGGCACTTTTAAACCTTGTAGTTGTATGCGAGCTCATCATTGTCATATCATTCGTCGCATTCAGTTGGTTCGGAATTCAAAAGATTCACTCACCGGAGTTGTCTTTTGAATGAAGCCGTCAGCAGCTGGCTTGGAGCTTAATGTCAGCTGGTAGCCACGGCTCAATGTAAAATCACGCACGCGATATCGTGACTCCACAGTCCCACATTAGCTCCAACTGACCAACCAGCGGGCTCAACAAGGGTCCATGGGCGGCTACTCTCTTCGCCAACACACCTTCCTCTCCCTGCTTCACGCCTCCCATTTGTCGCGTCGGCACGTTCTTGCACACCACCAGAAGCACAGCACCCTGCCTGCGGATCCCAACCAAAGAAACGGTAAAGTACCTTGCGAAGTAGGTGCGTACCTCGTGCGTAACACTGATCTTCTGGTTTTCAGAATTTTCCATCACATCATTTCATCAGCCCTTGCCGGCGCGCGTCTATTCCAGCCATACGTGGTCGACACTTAAGGTAGCCTAACCAGCGTTTTACCAGGTTCCTACCACGCTTGTCTCAGTTGGGCCTGGTCTCGGCTGCAGCTCCGCTCCTGCCTTACTGCCTGAGCCTTTCGCCTGCTCGAGGCTACGTCTCTCCACTTGTCCACTTCCAGGTTGTTGGTTGAGGTATCGCGTTTCTGCCGAACCTACAGCAGCGAGCTCTATTTTTGTGCTACCCAGCAAGACGCCGCACTACATCGACTTGACGGCACCGCATCTAACCTGTGCCATCTTTTCTCAGAAGGCCCCATCCTATTCGGTTGTGCAGCCGTTCAGGCCCTCGACGAGTGATCGGGTTATTCGCGCCTTCGCACCAGCATCACAAGGCTCAGCCTGGTCTGAATCTGTCTCTCCTCGGTTCGCTGACATAGCACATTGTCCCTCAAGGACAAGAACGTTGTTGTCACTGTCGCAACCGGTCAACCTCGTACCCAGAACACGCCTTGTGTTCCTAGGCTAGATACCATCATCACCTTCGACCAAGTGTCCAGAAACACTCATCCCTTAGCAACCATGGGTAAGTCCAACGATCCAGATGGCCAGCTGCTGTTTCTGTCTCTTCGACTTTGGAGAGGTGTATCCCATTTCCCTTCCATCCACGCCGTCATCAACATTGCTGCCCTCTTACCGGAGTCTTGGTTATGTTTTGTGGCATGACTCTTCGTGGGAGACAAGAAGTCGGTTGGATAAGCCAGGGTACATTGTCCTGCCATGAGGAACTTTCCCAAAAGCCTCAAAGACGTGTTACCGCGGCTTGCATCCCGCAAATGCACCCGATCTGGTTTCGTCTGTACCTATCTTCCTACAGGTCATGATCGTTCCAGGCCCCGTCCGGACTTGCGTTGTCCTTCCCCATGCCGCCGCATTGCACATTGCACGCCGTGCCTACTGCACTGGCTCCGGCATTGGCATTGGCATTCGCTCACTGCGACTGCTACACTCGCACCTTTGCCATGCTATACACATTTCGACACACACCCCCTCCTCCTCATGCATGGCCCCTTCCCAGCGCTCGTCCTGATCCACCGCTCCTCCTGCCTCTCTTTCTTCCACCCCCGCTACACCCCCCCAACTGCTGCTTCCCTGAAAGTTGCCACACTGTGGTGCCGTTGTCAATTATAATTCAGCCATCAGCCAACCCACGCCCTAGCATCCACCGTTCCTCATTGCCTTATATACTGATCGCAGCTTTTTTTATCCTTCTTTGGGGACCTGGTCTAACCTCTCTCTTCAAACAGCTGACTCAGGTGATAACTACCGCCCAGTAAGTTAACCTTCTATCCATCCACTTACATCTCGTGGGCATCAAACGATGCATTTGCCTTCCTCTCTGGTGTGTTCCCACACGGCATCCCTTGCCAGCGGGCCGAAGAGCGTCTCGCTGTTTTGCTAGGATAAGGTTTGGCTCAAATCGCCACTAGGCGCTTTAGCAAACACGGTTCGGATAGTTCGCTCGTTGTTCTGGAGTTTTCAGCCCCGGAACCCCAGCCAAGGCATTTTGACTTTCTTCTGCTGTCGTTGGGCAACGTCACTGCTATCAGACATCCTTTTCTGCCCGTGCCTGCTATCGACGGCCGGAACCTACATACCCCGAGACCATTGACGATGTCGGAAACTGCTGATGAACTACCTGCTGACGAGTTGCAGCGCGAGAGATCTCGCTCGCCGAACCGACGGGGACGTTCGCGAAGCCCCAACACGCGCCGATCATATTCTCCGAGGGATAGATCTCGCAGTCGGCAGCGGAGAAGGAGTAGGTCTCCCATGACTGGACAGGGGCCCGCGTCTGGAGGACCAGGTTCGGGTTACGGTGGAAACGCGCCGCAGCGCTCTTTCGAAGACCGTCAGGCGCACAGGGAGCAAATGATGAGCAACATTCGCGAGACGTCGCAGCAGGACCGCCGTGTCTACGTCGGCAATCTCTCCTACGATGTCAAATGGCACCACCTCAAGGATTTCATGAGATCGGGTACGATTACCTCCCCACTAGACGTCATGTGGGTTTTCGGGATACTGACCTTGCTCTGTACAGCGGGAGAAGTGCTCTTTGCCGATGTTTTACTGCTTCCGAATGGAATGTCGAAGGTGGGCTTCAAGTGATTTTTGGCTGGTCCTTTTCTTATGGTTTCCTTCTCCTCTGGCTATCTTGATGGAATCGTTGGATTGACGGGTTGGGACGATGTCCGCTGGAAATTGTAGGGATGCGGGTAAGTCTTGCTCCCGTGCATGTCGAGAGTCTGGACTCCTAACTAACAACACGCCAGTATCGTGGAATACGCTACTAGGGAGCAAGCCCAAAACGCCGTCGCGACGCTCAGCAACCAGAACCTCATGGGTCGACTCGTCTATGTTCGAGAGGTAAGCTGCCCGACATTGCGGCCGGCTTTGCAGAGTGATGCTAAAGTGTGGATAGGATCGTGAGGCCGAACCTCGCTTTGGCCCACCTGGCGCCGCTCGTGGAGGAGGCTTCATGGGTGGTCCGGGTGGCCCCCCTCCTTTCGCCGGAGGCCACGGAGGCCACGGAGGGTTCAATCCCGGCATGGCTGGCGGCGGTGGTCGCCAGATCTATGTCTCCAACGTTTGTTCCGACCTAATCTACCCCTTATTCCCCCCGGGAGTGTCGTGTATTGACGTCCGCGTTAGCTTCCTTACACTGTCGGTTGGCAAGACCTGAAGGACCTCTTCAGACAGGCTGGTACGTCACACTACGTGGTTAGGTTGACCGAGATTTCTCTAACAGGTCGTTTTGAACAGCTCGAACAGGTGGCGTCATCCGCGCTGATGTCCACGCCGGACCGGACGGCCGACCCAAAGGCTCTGGAACTGTCCTCTTCGAAACTCCCGACGACGCTCGTAGCGCCATCCAGCAGTTCAATGGATATGACTGGCAGGGACGTCTGCTGGAGGTCCGTGAGGATCGATTCGCCAACAATCAAATGGGCGGCGGCGGCTTCGGTGGTCGCGGTGGATTCGGAGCACGCGGTGGCTTTGGCGGCGGCTTTGCGGGTCGTGGAGGCTTCGGCGGCGGTCGCGGCGGGTTCGGTGGAGGGTATGGTGGCGGCCGTGGAGGATATGGCGGCGCTCCTGGCGGTGCCCCTGGTGGTGGTGGCTACGACGCTGGCCCTGTTGCGGCTGCGGCCGCTCCTAACCCGTTCACCGACTTCGCCACGTCAGGTACAGAGAAGAACGAGACGATCTACGTCCGCAACGTATGTGCCTCGTCATACAACAGCAGATGTTGACTGGAATGGTGTGCTAACTGGCGTTGTAACAGCTTCCGTGGTCCACTAGCAATGAAGATCTCGTTGAGTTGTTCTCAACCATCGGAAAGGTCGAACAGGCCGAGATTCAGTACGAACCAAGCGGTCGATCGCGTGGTAGCGGAGTCGTCCGCTTCGACAATGCCGACACAGCCGAGACTGCGATCACGAAGTTCCAGGGCTATCAGTACGGAGGTCGGCCCCTTGGTCTTAGCTTTGTCAAGTACATCCAGCCAGGCGGCGACAGCATGGACACGGACCCTCACGGCGGATTGACCCAGGATCAGCTTATGTGAGGAGCACGAGCTGTTAAAGGTCTCGGCAGCCGAAGAAAGTTGATCGATGATTTCTCTGACGACTCGGGATTAGACCCTGGATTCGATCCTCGGTTATACTCGGTTTTCTATTACGATTATGGGCCTTTGAACCCATCTTCGCTCAGTTTCTAATCCGGATCGTGTGGGTTTGAGCCCACTTGCACTGCTCTATTTTCCTTGTTTGTACCATTTCCTAATTTTGTGTCGCAAACCCGGCCTGCACCACGACAAGTGTGTCTTCCGTCCTAGGACAGACACCGAGAGAGCAGTCAACGGATGGCTCAGGCATCAGCATCAAATCATACATCATCAGTACTCCATCCGTCCATTCGACATTACGTGCGGACAGAACGAAACAAAAAGAGATAGGTTGGTTGTGCCTTTGGTTGGGCCTCTGGCTTGGTGGACTTGGTTGGCAAAAGCTTCTTTAGGTCGCTCGCTCTCGAACAGAAAATGGAGGATCGGATGGGCGATTTCAACTAGACTGTACACTCGCGAATAGCATCTGATTTCTCCGGACGGTTGGTTGAGCTCGATGGACAGGTATCGGTCCTGGTTGCGCCACTCCTTGGATGGGTGAGTGAGTTGCATGAAGCGAAACGCGCGTAGGAAATCGGCAATACTGGAGTGATTGGCGTGATGGTGATGGCTTGCTTTCTACGGTCTACCCCCCCGATGCCGCCGTGGCTCGCGCCCTGCTGGGCTTGGTTGGGTAGGAATTCTCCAGAGGCCGGGCTGCCTTCTGCAACCAGGTGTCCTGCGGTGTTGTGTGCGTGTGTGTGCGTGTAGTATACAGGTGGGGGTCGGTCGAACAAACTCAGATGCCTGGATTGCACTTTGACGGACAACTGCCACTGGGCAACCTAGACGGACCACGCAACCCTGTACATGCATCTTCCGGCCGGCTTCACGGTTCGTTCTACGGAAGCGGGAGTTTCTGACAAGTCAGACGATACGAGAGCAGGCACGGGCATGCCGGTCTGCATCATGTCGTGTCATGATTGTCGCTTCTTGACACAGACGAGGCAGACTCAGAACCTGGGCTGGACTCACAGCCAAGATAATGTCTCAATCAAAACACACCCACACCCGTCTTGACTACTCTTCAATCGAGTGACTAATGGCAGATTGATATACCGGTAGAAGGGCCGTTGTGGCTAGTACACACCTGTTTGCGATACCTGAGCCGCCCCTATCTAGCCGCCTTGTTTCAGAGATGACCACCTGTGCCAACTACCAACAACACACTCTTGCGTGGTATGCGTGGGGGAGACAGCTATGGAGACCATGGGACAGTCACTCCTCGCACTTGTGCGTATGAGTGTTCCACCCAATATTGGTGGTTGCTGCAGGCTGTGGCTCCGGCCAGACTTTGGGAGGGATAGGTATACGCGAAGGGTGCCGGGCTGCATGGCGTGTGCCAGGGTAGGTCGGCACATATCCTTGGAGCCCGGTGGAGAGCAGGACATTGCCGGTTGTGGCTTTGCTGGCCCTTGCCAGCCGCTCAGTTCGAGAGAGAGCAGAGTGACAGATACCTAGCTGGACAACTACTCTTCTACACCGTATTGCGAGATAGGAGGAAGCCGTGCAACAGCAACAAACACTGTCTACTTGCTGATAGAAGTCTATCTGGGATCTGTCACAGTCCCTAACTAGGTAGAACGGCAACTGCTTGCGACGTAATCTCCTCTGACACAACCAGAAGCAAAGAACATCCATCTAGCCACTCTCCGTGACCCCAGCATACTTGCCTCTCACTATTGACTTTCTCAACAATTGCCAAACACATCTAGAGACGGCGTTTGCTGACAGCTAACCATCTTCCTTAGCGAACAGCAGGTACAAAGGGCCGTATTTTAGCATACTAACAGCTTCCATTCTGTGTCACGATGTCTTTCTGACTGTAAATAGCAACACTAAGACTGAACAGACAACTAGGACGCCCCCAAGCTACCCAAACTGACCTTTCAGACAGAGCATTCGCCCTTCTTCGTTCTTGTGATTACGAGCCGACACCACTCCTCGACTACATCGAATGCTTCCGTCTTCAGACACCGCGAGCACGACCCGATCCCTCCTTTCTACACTGCGCTTGCTACGGAGAGAAGAGCACCATCAACACAATACCAGCAAAGTCTCGAGTTTTCCGACACGTTTCCCAAGCTCGAACTGCCAGCTTAGACAAGACCCAAAGAACAAGAGAAGAAATAACACAAAATCACGAAGCAAAGTAAGACCAGGAAGTAAAGAGAGCCCGAAAGAACAAGGGAAGAATGTGCGAACTCCACTTCTACAAATGCATCTGCGGCGCGCGCTGGACAGAAGCCAAGAAGCTGTCGAGCTGTGACGATCCCGCAGACGCGTCGACGAGATGTCCGGACAGTCTGTGTATGCACGTCGGCAACCCGCGACGGCCGCAGAAGAAGGAGTGCGAGCCGTGTCGGCAGTTGAGGGAGGTGTTGGAGAGTATGGAGGACGACGAGGATGACGGGCTCGATATGCACGCCGTGAATGGACAGGGCAAGGGGGGTGGAAGTCGGAGTGGTAATGGGGGTTGATTGATGGAGATGGGTTGAAGAAGAGGAAGAGGGTGGAATGGGATGCGTAAGGTGACCGTAGACCGATAGGCAAGAGACGAGGATCGGTAGCAATGGATATCCTTTTCTATTGTCCATGGTACAGTAACCACTTCGTCTGTCATGTTGAGACATGAACGACCTCCATCCTTCCTCAAGCCTCCTGTAGTAGTCCAAAATCGGCAGTCTTCTGCCTCCTGACCAGGAGCCCAGTTCTTGTCGATCTCCATGCCATCCTGTACCCGGCTAGTTCTTCCAACAACATGAGTTAACCTTCACAAGCATATCTCGCATATCCGCTGACATGACATAATAAGGATCTGAACAATAACCAACAGTCCCGCATCGCCGCCAGCATTTTACTCCACGGACCACTCTGCAGAAAGGCCCCGTCCATAAAATAAGTCTTATATTGGGTATCATCCACCAGATATCACCCTGGAGCGCCGCACCATGTCCCATAACTCGAACACATTCACTCAACAGCTCGCATACTAGTCTGTCCAGCACCCCCGCCGCCGACCTTCTTCTTCTTGTTCTTCTTCCTCTTTGTCCTGTCTCTCGGCTTCAGCGTCGTCATGCCGCTCCGGCATACCTCTGCGTAGCGTGTGTAGAAGATATCTAGGTCGTCCGGTTGGACAAGAGTGCTGATCTTGACTTTTGAGGCGCGGTCTTCTTTGCTCTGGCCGTCGGTGGCGCGAATGAGTATTGGGGCGGGTTCGAGAGGCTCAGAGGTGATAGCAGCTGGTGCTGAGGGAGAGGAGGTGTTGTTGCCCGTAACTATGCAGAGGTCAGCCAGTTTCCAGAGAAAGGGGGCTGTAATCTCAAGAGCAAGGGTAACGCACATCTCTTCTGGGTCAAAAAGATCTCGCCGTGGTCTTTGCCTTCGTGAGAGCGGAAGAGATCCGTGAGCTTTGCGAAGAACTGACGACAGGGTATCGGTTAGCTGGAGGTCGTGGCTGTCTGAAGGGCGCAATCGTCGTTACCTACCTCATCTTGACTGAGGACTGCCATGGCTAAGGCTGTCTGGTTTGGACAATCCGTAACCTTGACCGCAGTAGAAGGCAAGAGTGGCTAGGTCGCGAGTGCTATCCAGACAAGCACGTCGTGCCCCGCAGTTCAACTGACGTTGTTCTTAGCACTGTGGGGGAAGTTTTGCAGCACGGACACCATTTTTGGTGTTCTCTTCGCTGCGGCGCTGCAGAACAGCAGGGGCCTTAAGTGAACCTCTATGGCCGGCCGGCCCCACCCCCGCATAAAAAAGTTCCTGGATGCATCTCCAAGTCTAGGAATTTTTGACAGCTAGGCCCTCTAGACACACGCCTTCGTCACGCCGCTCCGTCTTTGCGCAGGAGATTACAACACAAGCGCCGCCGAGCCGAATCTCCAACAATGGCTCCTCGAGGCAGAGAAGAGAAAAGGGGGCCCTCCTTGTCCGGCCACCTTCTCAAACAGCTCGGTATAGACGGTAAGTCTTGGCCCTGAGCTTTGCGACGGCGATTGACTTTGCTAACTGACTGCTTGTCGCATACAGGACCGTCCTCCTCCAGCTCCGGAAGGGGAGGAAGAGGAGGCCGAGGCAGAGGCCTAACAAGAAAAGAACGTCGAAAGGCAGAGAGATCGCAGAAGAAATCGCATCAACATGCCGCCCCTCCCAGGCACACCCGACCGCAAAGTAGACCACGGCCAGACACTGCTACGAAAGCCGGCGGAGGTGGCAGAGGCGGCCACCACGGCGCGAATGGTAACCAGAAGCCAATGAGGATCGTGAAGGCCGAAGATCTGGAGGACGATGACGACGTGGGCTCGTCAGCCTTCGAGGACGACGACGACGACGACGAAGACGGCGGCCTGTCGTTAGGGGAAGAGGACTCTGAGGAGGAAGAGGAGGAGGAAAGGTCCAAGAAGGAAGAACCAATAATACCGAAGGCCGTTCGCGACAAGCTTGCGCAAGACGACGCAGAGATTGCGGAGCTCGAGCGGAAACTTGGTCTTAAAGGGCGAAAGTCGTTGCCGAAATCGTTCTACGAGGAAGGGCTGGGAGAAATCCTTGAAGTTCTGGAAGAGGGTGGTGTTGACGAGGAGACACAGCTGAAGAGGAAACGAAAGGCCGAGGCAGATGAGTGGCTTGCTCAGAAGAGGAGGAAGGCGAGTGCTGCGGCTGCTCAGGTCGCTGACGGGAAGCCGGATCACGCTCGCGCCAGTGGCGGATCGAAGCCGATGAGGATTGTCAAGGCAGAGGACTTGGAGGAAGACGATGACGTGGGCTCGTCAGCTTTTGAGGATGACGACGACGACGATTCGCTGTTGGATGGCCTTGAGGGCGACAGCGAAGACGATGAGGATGAGGATATGGAAAACTTCGATGACGACGAAGAAGACGGCTCTGATGATGGAGGCGATGGCAATGACGACGAAGAGTTTTCCGGTTTTGACTCAGACGAGGCAGAGTCAAAAGCACCCGCACCACGCGTCCGCGAGAACCCATATGTCGCACCGGCAACAGGACTACAGGTTGCGAAATACATACTACCTTCTCGACGGCAAGAGACCGGCTCAGATGCCGAGTTGACGCAACGAATAAGGAGGCAACTTCAGGGTCTTGTCAACCGTATCACGGACTCAAATATGGTCGGAATCGTTGGCGATATCGAGA
The DNA here is from genome assembly GCA_001879275.1 of Coniochaeta ligniaria NRRL 30616. Classification (NCBI taxonomy): domain Eukaryota; kingdom Fungi; phylum Ascomycota; class Sordariomycetes; order Coniochaetales; family Coniochaetaceae; genus Coniochaeta; species Coniochaeta ligniaria. Next base: position 1,955,457 of record KV875100.1, on the reverse strand, counting down.
AAGTCTACCGCGAGCAGCCTCGACAGCACGTCACAACAATCTTGGTGGATCTCATCCTCGTCCAAGTCTGCGACCCTGCGAGTCTGCCAGATACGCTATTGATCCTTTCAGCGGGCTTTGCTACAGCACTCTACAGGGTTATGGGAATGGACTTTGGCGCCCAACTCATACAGGAGATAGTCGAGCGTTTCGATCAGTACTACCAACGGTGTCTTGCTGCCCCCACAGAAGGTGCCAAGCAGACATCGAATTTGATCACACTTATGGCAGAAATGTACAACTTCCAGCTGATAGGCTGCAACTTGATCTTCGACTACATCCGCTTCCTCCTCAACGACCTCACAGAGCTCAACGCCGAGCTGCTTCTCCGGATAATCCGTCTCGCCGGCCCATCACTACGGCAAGACGACCCGTTGGCGCTCAAGGACATTGTCACCATGATACGGCCGGCGGTGGCCAAAATCGGCGAGGCTAATCTCTCAGTCCGAACCAAGTTTATGATCGAGACGATCAATGACCTAAAGAACAACAAGATGAGAACTGGCGTGAGCGCCTCGGCGGTTCTGTCAGAACACGGCACGCGCATGAAGAAGCTGCTTGGATCACTCAACTCGAGAAAACTGAAAGCTACGGAGCCCCTACGAATTGGACTAAAGGATATCAAAGAGTCTGACAAAAGGGGTAAGTGGTGGCTTGTTGGAGCCAGCTGGGCGGGGAGATCGGACGAGCAAGAACAAGGGATCAACAAGAAGAGCGAGAAGAAAGCAAAAGATGAGGACAGCGATGAGGACATGGATCTAGACGGAGAGGACGGCGGTGTGCCTGACCTCGCAGAGCTCGCTCGCGAGCAGCAGATGAACACGGATGTGCGGCGGTCCATCTTCGTCGCCGTACTGTCGGCCACAGACTACGAAGACGCCTACGTGCGGCTTCTCAAGCTGCGGTTGAACAAGGATCGGCAAAGGGAGATACCGAACGTGCTCATCCAGTGTGCCGGCGCAGAGGCGCAGTACAACCCCTACTACACGCTCATCGCGAAGCGGATATGTACCGATCGCAAGATACGGTGGTCGTTCCAGGACGCGCTGTGGAAGCTGTTCCGGCGGCTGGGCGAGTCTATCTTTGGCGATGACGCCGAGGAGGAAGAGGATGAGGACGACAAGGTGGACATGCGGAGGTTGGTCAATGTCGCCAAGATGTATGGCGCGCTCGTTGCCGACGGGGCGCTTGGGTTGGCGGTGCTGAAGTGTCTCAACCTGCCGTATTTGCAGGCCAAGACCAAGGCTTTTGTGGAGGTGCTGGTCATTACTGCTTTTATGGAGGCCTATAAACAGGGCAAGGATGGTGTCGACACGAGTAAGGCGGTGGTTGAGAGGATTATGGGGAGCGTGGCGGATACCCCTGAGCTGTCCAGGGGTATGCTGTGGTTTATCAAAAAGGTCGTCCGGAAGTCGGACCTGGCCGGCGGGAAAGAGGAGGGGAAGAAGCTGAAGAAAGCCTGTACCATTGCAGTGGAGGCTTTGGAGGTTGCTAGGGTTCAGGGTGTCGTTGAGGCTCCTGTCCAGACAGCTATAGAAGAGGACGAGGAGGACGAGGAGGAGGATGATCTATAGACTGACTGTAGTGTCCGGATAGACTTGGAAATGGAAGATACCCAGTGCCTGTTCAATGCCGCTTTCGGCCACTCCAGGTCTGTTGTTCGCGTCACAGATTATATAATCTGCGAGATACCAGAGGCATACCGGTGACCAGCAGAGCCGGTGGCAGCTCTTCGAGGTGCTTCTTTTCGGGCGAATTGTTTCGGTCATGAGGTATCAGTGGTGGCGGTTAGCTTCGCCTTGGGCCGGGAATACACGGACAGGGGGGTCGGCTTAGCGCCTTATATATTAGGCGACCACCCGCAAGATTGATGCACTGACTTCATGCCCGCGACCCGACCCGACCGGAAGAAGCTCGGAACTTTTTTTGAGACAGAACTTGGATTCGAGATTGAGCTTCCTGATACCTATACTCCCATCACGACGACAACACGCCGCGCAGTTTCTCCCTTTCGCCCTAGTCACACTGTTCTCTACACATCAAGATGCTGTCTTCCAGGTTAATAGGCCGCTCTGCGGTCCGTTCCTGCTTCCAAAAATCTACGTGAGCTTTCATCGTCCTCTTGGGTCCGGCCCGGCGAGAAATAGCTCGTTCGCTGACTGTGTACCAGCATGCCGACACTTGTTGGCGCTCTACCATCGAGGCGGACATACGCGACCGAAGCTGGTGAGTCAACACGGGTTGCATGGGCGAAAAGGGTGTGAATTGGCTCTAACAATGCCTACAGAGCAAAAAGACCTCGTCATTGTCGGCGGAGGTGTCGCCGGTTATGTCGCTGCCATTAAAGGAGCCCAGGAGGGCTTGAAGGTACGTGACTCCTGCCCTGCCGACACTCTAGACAGCAATTGACGCGTCCATGTGTACAGGTCACATGTATCGAGAAGCGCGGAACCCTCGGCGGCACCTGTCTCAACGTCGGCTGCATCCCGTCCAAATCCCTGCTCAACAACTCCCATCTCTACCACCAGATCCTGCACGACACCAAACAACGAGGTATCGAGGTCGGCGACGTCAAGCTCAACCTCGGCCAGCTGATGAAGGCCAAGGACACCTCGGTCGCCGGTCTGACCAAGGGCGTCGAGTTCCTGTTCAAGAAGAACGGCGTCGAGTACCTCAAGGGCACGGGCGCCTTCCAGGACGAGCACACCATCAAGGTCCAGCTCAACGACGGCGGCGAGACCACGGTTGCGGGCAAGAACATCATTATTGCGACCGGTAGCGAGGCCACCCCTTTCCCCGGACTCGAGATCGACGAGAAGCGTGTTGTGTCCAGCACGGGTGCCATCGCGCTCGAGAAGGTCCCCGAGACGCTTACTGTCATCGGTGGCGGCATCATTGGTCTCGAGATGGCGTCTGTGTGGTCTCGGTTGGGTTCAAAGGTCACGGTTGTGGAGTACCTGGACGCCATTGGCGGTCCCGGTATGGATGCCGAGATTGCAAAGGCGACGCAGAAGATCCTGAAGAAGCAGGGTCTGATCTTCAAGACGCAGACCAAGGTCATCAGCGGCGATGTGTCCGGCGACAAGGTCAAGCTTAACATTGACAGCGCCAAGGGCGGCAAGGAGGAGACTGTGAGTTGCTACCACGTTCGCAAGCTTTGACACGTCCCGGAAGCATACTAAGATTGTCTCCCGCAGATCGAATCCGACGTTGTACTCGTTGCCATCGGACGGCGCCCCTTCACCGGCGGCCTCGGCCTCGAGGAGGTCGGCGTCGAGCTCGACGAGCGCGGCCGCGTCATCATCGACCAGGAGTACCGCACCAAGATCCCGCACATCCGCTGCATCGGCGACGTGACCTTCGGCCCCATGCTGGCCCACAAGGCCGAGGAGGAGGCCGTGGCCGTGGTCGAGTACATCAAGAAGGGCTACGGCCACGTCAACTACGGCTGCATCCCGAGCGTCATGTACACCTTCCCCGAGGTCGCGTGGGTCGGCCAGTCGGAGCAGGACCTCAAGAAGGCGGGAGTCAAGTACCGCGTCGGCAGCTTCCCCTTCTCGGCCAACTCGCGCGCCAAGACCAACCTCGACACCGAGGGCATGGTCAAGATGCTGGCCGACCCCGAGACGGACCGGCTGCTGGGCGTCCACATCATCGGCCCCAACGCCGGCGAGATGATTGCCGAGGGCACCCTCGCGCTCGAGTACGGCGCGTCGAGCGAGGACATCGCGCGCACGTGCCACGCGCACCCGACGCTGGCCGAGGCGTTCAAGGAGGCGGCCATGGCGACCTACTCGAAGCCCATCCACATGTAAGCGGTCTGGGGTTTTAGAGTTGAGCGTTGGCTTAGGAGCGAAAGGAGCAGGCTGTTAGTCCCCTATGTATTTGTAACTGTACTTTGCCTCCCTTTAGCTGGCTGGGGGCAAAAAGGTTAAAGTAAATAGACGTTTTCTGGCAGGCTTAATGGACGTTTTGAATGAAGCTGGAGAGCGTGCGTGTCACATCGGAAAGTCGTGGTTTCGCAATGCCTTTTGATTGTGCCTATCATCTAATCCCTTTCTGGAGGTGTGTACCCCTTTCCCGACAGCCATTTGATCGCAGTCCACCTAATCCGATACCCAGCGCCACCTGCCGTCCTGCCATGGTCCAGGCCCATAGCGATGATACTGAGGCTGCGGTGAGTCGGGTCTAAACCGACCTACAAACTCTCCTCTTATCCTTTCTCCACGGTCCCAGTCTCGGTATCGATCTCGGTCTCGCAGTTCAGGTCTCGCACAGTTCCCTGCGTCTCGTCCTCCGGTGCACCGGCAGCAGTTGTTGACCTCCACTATTACCGGTGGCTGCTGTCGTCTGTCGTTGCCGTGACCGCACGTGTGGTGGTTGTCGTTTCTGCAGCTGCATGCATGATGAGCGCAGCCGTGATGGGCACAGCCCGGCTGGGGGTGTCCCTGAGCCTGACTCGTGCCGTGCAGGTGAAAGAGATCACAGATGAACGGCAACGTCGCTGTTGGAAGTTAGAGCTGAGCGGAAGACTCGAACCGCTTCGTTAGAGCTGGGGTCGGAGGCGTCCTCACCTCCGCACCCGACATGTCCACACTGTCCGCACGTCCCGTGACAGTGCATATTGTGCCCCGGGCAGGGGGCCGGTTGCGGATCGGGGCGAGGACGCGGGTTGGGGCGGGGGACGGTGGGGTTCGGCCAGCCGTATGGCCAGAAGCGGTTGTCGTCGATGTTGATCGTGCCGTGGACATTGCTGTTTGGCGGCAGGAACACCAACCCCGGCGGCAGCACCGGGTGGTGGGGGTAGTAGCCGTAGCCGTAGCCGTAGGGGTGGCCGTTCATGTAGTCTCGGCCGGCGACCGCAACAGGGAGGTCTCCGATGCTGCGGGTAAGGTTGTTTAGTCCGTGTCGTACGCTGAGCGCGTTTTGTGGTGCGGAGCGAGGGGGAGGACTGTACGGTCGTCTTAGGTATTCTCCGAGGAAACGGTCATCTACGTGGCTTGGTTAGCTGTGAAACTTGGAGGTGGCGTACATGTGTGGTCGTGAGGCTCAAGATTTACAAGGTAAGTCACCCATGTTTAGAAAGAGTGCTATGAGTTAAGTTTAATAATGTCCCGAGGTGTTATAATTCCGTACCTGTGTGAATAGGGTACTTTGGAAAAGGAAGACGTTGACATCTCCACGGACCAAACATGGCGGAAATATATATACAGCCCAAGTGGAAGAGTGCCGCAAGGCGGCACCTGGGTAACGCGAGAACGGTTGTGACACCATGAGGAGAAGTGAAGGTGACTGCTACCCGGAGCATGACAGTCTTGTATGGTGACGCTACATCAAAGGGTGTTTGCTTGGCCCTGAGTACATATAGAATTGTAAGCTCGGAGTTGAACAGATGCACTGCTACTACACCCTGCTCATGAGACTGTCAGACATCCGAGGTCGGACAAAGCTGCGCGCTCTTGGAGCATAGTAAATGCTCCATTGCTACCAATAAGAAAGTCTGTCTTAGATGCTGCGACGGGAGGCTTGGTGATGCGATGTACTGCCAAGCGCGGAGGTGCCAGTGGTACGACAATAAGATACCCGGGATTCGAGGTGCTAAAGGAGACTCATGAAGGTGCATGTTCATGTAGGTATCATTGGCCAAGCCTAGTTCTATCGTATCTTCCTCGCCCATATCGAAAATGCACCACCACGAACTGAAATATGGTGTTAAGCTGTGCGTGCGTACCTTGGTATGTAAAGGGGGACTTGCGAGGCACTCTAAACGCTCCAGCAACCAGCACCCAACCATAAAAGCCAACCAGTGCGCAAAGTATGTAGTCCGATTATCATTAGGGATATTTGTACCGGGTCGATCCATGTTCCCTGCGGCCCTCGACCACTCCTTTTCTAGATAACGTGATGCTGCCGCCGTAACGGCTAACTCGACCAAGTGATGACGTCGAGACTGTCAAAGGAGAAAGGGTTATTTAACAATGATTACCGAGAAACCGTCAACCCATGCAGCGCAAGATCCTGTCACGCCGCAGATGGTGTAGCCTCTAGGGGGTATAAGTGTATGCCTGTCCGGAAAGTTAGCACAGCCAGACGGGTTTAGAAGCGGACATAAAGGAGAACATACGCAGAACCACCAATGGGGTTGCCATACATCGGCGACCTCCTCCCCAAGCTCGTCAAGATCTGGATGCCATCGATCCAAAAACCAGCCCTGAGACAGAAGCCAGTAATAGTCTCGCCTCTTCGGATGTCTATGCCGTAAACCAACGTCAGTTTCATGCGTCACGGGTCTCTAGAGAAGCAAAACTTACCTAAATCGAAAACATCACCACCCGGCTTCCCCCCCCTCTTTCCAAACAACTGCCTCGAATCGTCGTCATAAACAAACTCCATCCCATCAAGTGCAAACCCATGGTAGAAAACAATACGCGAGAGTACCCTGTCGCTTCGCAGAACACTGGTAAACACAAATTCGTGCGGCTGGCTGCCTTCCATCTGCGAAAGACCCAGCTTCTTGCCCCGGTAAGCCATCTTGCCCATCCCAGGCACCGTGCTCGGCAGCCTGAATGCTGACTGTTTCGAGCACAACTGGCTGAAGTCGTCGATGTCGAGGCTGCCCCCTCCGTTTGACTTGATTGACACCTTCAGCTTGCCCTTACGCTTAGCTTCTGGTAGCCGGTTGCGTAGGTCTTGCTCCGATACAGAAACATGCCGCTGTACCGAGCCGTTCTCGGGTGCATACTCGATCCAGGCGTGACACAGGTCGTCGCCCTCGCCGTAAATTTCGAGGAAAGAGAGTCCTGTCGCTGCTGTGACAAGGATGGCTCCGATATCCACGGGCCACGCTTGGACGCTATCGTCCGAGTTCAGCACGGGGTCGTTTGGTAGCCTGAAGCATGGATGGCTTCGAAACCGTAGGCAATCCAGACGGTGCCATGTGCATTCCTCATCCTGAGATATCCGTCCGCCTTTCGACCGCGTCCTGGTCGAGTATGCCTCGCGCGTTAAGAAGGTCCGATTCAGGGTCACGTAGTCTCTCAGCATCACTCCGTTCTCCTGGTGCGGACACCCGAAAAGATGGCCCGTCTCGTGCAAGTGGGCACCAATGCCAATGTTTGCGGCTTCCCATGAGCTACCGGCGTCGTTGCAGTCGTTACTGACGTGCTTAGTGTCGGTAGGGGTGCAATCGGTAAATGCCGGCACTACTTCTTCAAAGCTCGTTGGGTAGCTCTGTAAGCAGTGCGACCCGAAGACGGCCAAGTGCAGATCGCCGGCATTTCCTCCAAGAGCCGCGTGACCGGTGATTGTTTTCGAAGCAGTGTCCCAATGCGCATCCAGGAGCAAGACTGAAACGTACAGCTTCTGTGCCGGAAGCGGTTTGAAGTAATTTTTGACCGCATCGGCGGCAATGCCGTAGAGCGCACCTTTGTCGGTGGCCTTGGCATACTGTTGGGCACGGTTTAGATCGCGCAGCTCCGCTACCGTCTTGTCTGTTCTGATGACATGTATGCGAGCTTCAGCGCGCATGGTCCCCACCTCCCGGTCGCGCAGGTTCGTGGTGCCTGTTGTCCACTCCTCCTCAAAGCGGAACGCGCGGCGGCCAAACTTGTTGCGCCACATCTGTTCCGCTGTAAAGGCCTGCCAGAGATAAGCCGCCATGCGGAACTTGCGTATGGCAGTGTCCAGGCCATTGCCTTCACGCTCGATGCGAGCCGGAACAGCGTCGAAAGTGGCCGGCGAGTCCTTTCCGAGCAAGATCGCAAGCTGTAACGGTGGTGCGTTGTTCGCAGGGAGCATGTGTATTGTGAGATAAGAGGCATGTATGGGGTTGGAAGAACCGCTGTTAGCGAGCTTGGGACTCGAAAAGTCGAATCGTATCCTGTTCGGCCCTGGGAGCATGTAGACAAGGGCCTTGAAGTGGGAATCGGTTACTGGCCACGAGACGGGCGGATAGGCGTCGTCTTGCCGGCTGACCGTAAGCGTCCCGCTCACAGAATGCTGGGCCGCATCGCCAATGGTCCCGTAGACGAGGAGCACCTTTTGGTATACCTGGGTATCTGTTAGCTCGTTGCTTGGAGTGCGATATGCTAATCGCATCTAGTACCCCAAGATATAGACGCTGAACAGCACAGGCGGCCGCTAGCTTGTCCTAAGGAGAGACTTGACTCACCCAAGCGTTGTCCGATATATTTGTAATGCGTGGTGAGAAAGGAGAGACCGGTAGCGACGGTCCACGCCCGCCTAGCACCGGCGAGCCGAGCCCAGTCATGCCGGAAACGCTTTGGCGGTTGCTGGCAGCACTGCCGGACGACGGAAGCTGAGGTCTGGACTGAAGCGGAATAGGAGGAGGAGGTAGAGGTGCGTCGAGCGGATCCTTGACCTGTAGGTTGAGGTGCAAGTCGGACTGGTTGGGTATGGACGGAGGTGTTAGTGAGCCGCTTGTTGGAGTGGTACCATGGCTGCCATCGCTTGACGCATCGGTTGATCGGTCTGTTCGGAAGCTGGCCCTGGATCGCCTTCGCAGTTCCTTGAAGTTGAGGAACGAAGGCGCCATAGCGCACCCTCGGACAGCCCGTCACTGTCTTTTGTCGATTGTGCGTTTGGTGTCGTGTTGCTGTCTTGCCAGGTCCAATGCCCCACACGTGTCTAGACTTGAGTTGGAGAAGTCGAAGGAATGTTTTTTCCAGTAGAGGTCCGTCCCAGGGACAAGTCGGTAAATGGTGAGCGGACGCTAGGTACAGGAGGTATGTAGCTAGCTGGTCCGGACCGTCATGGAGAAGGAATGCGCTTCAGCGCCAAGTAGCAGCAGATATTCCGTCGTAGTGTAAGCTAGCACAGCAGGTCTCGTAGCAAGAGCGGGCGATGTCGTACACAGGAAAGAAGGTGTGTGTGGGGGATAAGGCCGAAGGCTCGTCTGCTCTTTTCTGGCTGCAAGGTCCGTCGTATGTAAGGTATCTGGCCAGGTATGTACAGATAGGTAGGTAGAAATCGTACCTTAGCTTGGGCTCAATTGGGGGAATCTGCAGAGCACTGCAAGGAACTGGAGCCTTGCAGCGATTGATTGATCGATGACGTATATGCAGTTTCGAAATGCCGTTTTAATTTAGTGCTGGAAGCTACCTATCTTCGTCGGCGCTTCAAGTCTGCGTTGTGGACGACCAGGGGGACAACGACCAACAAGAATAAAACCGGGCCTTAAGTCCAGGGGGGAATCTCTAACTGGCAAGATCCAACTTGGCAACTTCCAAGCAAATCCGGGTGCCAGAGATGGTTTCCAGCGCCGATTTGGAAATGCTACTCTACACTAGAGGTCCAGTGTGTATAAAAGCTGGCAATCTTGGAACGGAACGAACGGCCCAGCAGGTTTCCCTGGAAGCTTTGAACACAAGTTGGAGCTCAAAGGAAGGAAGGTGAGGGACCTGCAACAGTGCAACCAGGTCGATGAATTGATGATACCTTAGAACTAGTCTTTTATTCTCTTCTCGGAGGTGGAGGAGGACCTGACCTGAGCGGGTGTCCGGCAGACAATACGAGTATCCTCAGCAGTTGGGGTGTTACGAATGAACGCGCGGATGGCACTTGAAGGTGGGTCGTCAAGCAAGGCGCGAGGTGGCTGGTGATGTGAGGCCATGCAAGATCATCTGAGATGCATCTATCTGGCTCTCAAACCTTGTGCTGCGATGCGAGCTCTGCGGCTCTTTGCCTCTACCCGTGTGTTTCAAGGTAAAACTCCATACTTATAGAATGGTGAAGCTTTCACGCCGCAACAGCCACATCTCGACCTGGTGGCACACAGGGATATATATTGAACCCCCCGTGCCACGGAATGGTCACGGCACGGCAGTGTAGACTACACAGCAGTCGATCTTGTTGACTTGTGCACAAGAGCTTATGCGCCGTCATAGCAGCACAGCAGTCTGCAGTGTAGACTGACTACCTACCTATATCTGCTGTGTACGAATAGTGAGCTCTTCAAAGGTCGAGTGGCAGCCATCTGATCAGTCGGTGTCATAGAGTTGGGACAGAGCCTCTTTATTATCGACAGTCCAGGGGTCGCAGGTTGTGTGCCCGGTTGGCGCCAGATCAATGTCGCACAGCACCTTCGGCGGCTCCCGTGATCCATGTCTTCAAGATGAGGCAGGTATAATGTATTCATTCCGCCGAGACTTTCCATTGGCAACACCATGAACTGTTTGCGTGTCCCGACTGGCTGTGACTTCAGCCGGACGCCCCTGCTGTGGCCGTTGCCGTAGAGTCCGAGGCCGTGCGGGACAGGCCATCATGTCGCCGTGGATTGCTGTCTCGGGTGTGTGCGGAGTGGCGGATGGGGATATCAGTCGTTCTATCGTGGCTCTAGGCTCTACTCTAGGCTCTAGAGGGTTGCTTCTAAGACAAGATGGATTTTTTTTATTTCTAAAAAGGGAGCTGAAGTTCGGCTAGACGGAGGGAAGAGGGTAAGGCGGATCGATGACAGGAATGCTCACTGGCTGGCGAATGAGAATTGAATTGAGGGCAGTGGGCCTCCTGGAGTGGCAGCTGTGGACTGGGATCTTAATTGAATCTGAGTCTGAACTTGGACAAGCAGACTGCAGCATCTGAAAGTGATCGCACAGAGAGGAAAGCTCAGACCAGGACACGGGACGGTAAATGAGCGATAAGCAGTGCCCTGTAATAAGGCAGTAAACTCTGCTGAAGACCGGGATTTGATCTCGCGCTGGCTGTTGGCTTGCGAGGTACAGAGGGGCCAAATGCTCTGCTATCACTGGGATGTGCACTAATCTCAATCATCAGGTACCCGTTTCTCACAGGAATGCTAGGAGAATTGCCCACGGTCTCCTCTGCGAACCAGGCCACCCTTCCGATCCTACCTCGTCTCCAGGCGATTCCCATCCACCTTACTCTTCACCTTTGGTACCTTACCTTATGTTCAATTTCATTGAAAGGACGAGTTGTAGCACTGTCGAGTGAATTATCTTTGAAATAAGTTACAAGAAATCGACTTGAGTGGACCTCAGTGTATGAAGTCAGTGGCTTTAAGCTTGATTGATGCCCCTCTTACACCAGTAGGCGCCGGCCATTTCCAGACCCCAAGCAATTTCTTACTACCTCGCCCCAAGACACAAGTTCCAAGTTCAGCTCCGGTTCTCGTCCCAACTCCGCAACCACATCCCACACCCGCCTCACCCGGACGAGCAAGAGGAGCGCTGCTACTCCTTTCATGTCACTGTCCATGCCAAAGAAACGAACAATGTCGTCGCCATGGAAGAAGCAGCCAGAAACTGTGGCCGACAAGGTCCTGAAGAGGGCCGAAATCAGCAAGGTTTGTCCCAGAGTCCTCCCTGTGCACGGCATCGGTCTGGTCTGTAAGCAACCAACAAGACTGACAATCCTCCCAAGATGGCTCGGCGCCTCCAGAACAGACTCGCCCTGGCGCAGTTCAAGACCAAGCATGGCTGGGAAGACCTCACACTCGACACCATCGAGCCTAAAATCGAGGAGGAGATGCGGCGGAAGAGGATTCTAGAAGGCGATACCATGTCAGACTCGTCATCGAGCGCCTCAGACCTGCCATACCCCTCGAGAACTCTCATGAGTTCGCCTCTCAAGGCTCCCTTCTTCTCAGATGCGATTGGCTCCAGCAACGGCAGTACCGGTCATCGCAAGCGCACATATATGGCCTCGTTTGATCAGACATTGTCGAGTCCAAGTAAACGATTCAGAACGTCACCCACAGCACATCGATCCTTCACAACTGGCCACACCACCTGGAAAGACCACCACCAGCTCGCACAGTCGTCGCCCATCAAGCCAAGGCGGCAGCAGCACTTCACAACCTCGGCCGGTCCAAACGTCTCCCTGTTCGCTGGCGCCAAAAACCTTACAAACAGCATCTCCGCACCAAACTACGCCGCCGTCTCCGACGACGACGACGACCTCCTACCCGCCCACTCCTTCCAAGTAAGCAACGCCCGCGGCTCGCCGCCGAGCACACCGCCGATGCGTACCCGCAGCCTAGCCCGGCGCAGCAACAACCGAGACACAAACAAAAATGCCAAAGCCGACAACAATCCCGGCGGCGTAACAAGCAACCCCAAGACAGGCGAAGAGGGAGCCGACCTCCTCCTCTACCTGGCCGCCTCCCCCTCGCCCGCCAACCCGCCCAGGATGAGCCGCATGGACCCGCCCTCGACGCCGCCCCCCAAGACGCCCAAGACCGCCAAGCTCGCGCTGCCGTCGTCCATGATGACCACGCCCGGCGGAGGCAACCCGTTCCACCCCCACACCCCCGGCATCGGTTTCGACTTCTCCGACTTTGTGCACATGACGCCCAGTCCGGCGCAGAAGCCGTGGAAGACGCCGCTCGGGCTCAGCGGGCACAAGACGCCCATGAGTGTGGCGAGGCGGAGGCTTACGTTTGATGATATCCCTTGATTCATGTTTTTTTTTGCACTGCTATATTTCCTTTTTGTGTCTCCCTCGTCGCTGTTCTACGGGGATATGACCACCGTCCACCGTCCACCATCCACCGTTCCCGTCCTTACGGATAGTTTCTTTACGTGTACATGATACCTACATAACGTGTCCTCACCCTCGCGGTCATGTTTCGTCCAACCTTTCCTTTTTCCTGAAGCCTCTCCTCACTGTATGTTTGGGAGATGCTTTGATGTCTTTGTCTATGGGTTTTGTACGGGCTACAAGAGAGGAGTTTGATTCATTACATATGTGTTCTGGGGCTGTGGGATCAACAACCACCTAATGGGAGATGGATATGCCTTGCTACCAACTCACTGCCAGGTACATGTTGGAGCAATTCAGAGGGAAGATGCCAAAGACACGGTTCACGACAGCCTGGTTGGGATGCAGGCAGGAGAGCTGCACGATAGAGGGTTTCGTGCATGTTGTTTGTCACAACTTGAGATGTCTTGTTTGCATGCGGTGTCACACGCAGGCAGGCTGCGTGTTAAGCGATATGGGATATGGCTGTCGCTGCGAGCACTAGCTGCAGGGTTGACTCTGCTGGGATGCACAGCAGAAGGGCGAAGCATGGTAGGCCGTGTTCTGACTAGGGGAGGGGGATTAGCCCGACACATTGCAGAGCGCCACGGCACTTGTTGCACAGATAGCTCGACAATTGGCTCTGAAGGGGATAGCATGAACCAGTACAACTCGTCTTCTATGTGTGCACTTGATTGTGAGCGGCATCGTGATATTTTGGTGTGAATAAAACCTGGGAAACTCAATTTACGCGTGAAACCATGGTCGTGCAATTCACGGACCCCGCGTTGCGGCCGACGCGACGCGTAGATGGGCGTATCTTTGGCGTCCCGGCCAATCAGGTGCTCAAGGACGCGATCGCAGGTGGGTCGAGGCACTGCCACACTCAAGCACCAGGAACTTTTTGGCGCTAGTGGCCGGCTCTCTGGCTATGTTTGACGAGGGCGTTTTTTTGAGGTATTTCACACCTTCAATCGCAATTTACGCAACAGCGCGTAGATGCGCGGCTACGCGAGTAGTACTATTAGATTGCTCTCGGAAAGAGCTTTCTAATGATACTACTTGCGCGATAATATCTCGTCGGCGCAAAGAGCTATTGATAATATCGCTATATCGTAGATTTTTTGGCATTTCTTGGCATTTCTTGGCGTTTTTTGACTTCTCTGCCCCGTCAAATTCATATCACGCGCAAATAGTAGTACAAACCGCGCAATAGTATTATTAGAAAGCCCTTTCTGAGAGTAATCTAATGGTACTACTCGCGTGGCCGCGCATCTACGCGCTATTGCGTAAATTGCGGTTGAAGGTGTTAATTATCTCGAAAAAACGCGCTCGTTAAACATAGCCAGAGAGCTGCAAAAGTGGGTCCCGCTCCTGGTGCTTGAGTGTGGCAGCAGCATTATCATCGATGGATGAGGTCAGAGTGTCGAACTCCAGCTCCTCACCTTGCCAACCAGGCCAACTTCTAACCAATTTCGAACGCCGACCAGACATGCGCTGGAGTTAAGGCTTGGGATTTCCGGAGATATATGCCAAATGGGGTGGTTCATGCGGCAATTTCAGCCACTCGCGTTCCTTCCGAGAACTGAGAGTGCTGCGCTTGCTGAGCTGGCTTCGGAAACCAGCGTCCAGACATATCTGTTAACCTGCTTCCTACAGCAACTTGCCATCGCAATTCGATAGAAGAGAGGCAGAGATGTTGATTGGACATCCTGCTACGCACAGAACCACACACCAAGGTTATCAAGTGATCGATTTGATGAGACGCAGTGATGGTTCCATCCAGAAATGTGTTCAATTCACTCATCGCCAAGCGAGTGTAGCTATTCCCGCCGCGTCGCTGTTAATCGCGGGGGTATATGTGTGTCTCTGCCATGATCGTTACAGGTATCCGTCCTCCTTTTGAGCAATCACCGTCCCTCAGCCTTCCCTATGTGCTTTCGCCAGTGATGGACTGCAGGCCAATCAGACAGGAGCCGACGAACTCCCCGGCGCCGAACACCGTAGACGCCTCTCCTGGCGGCTTGATGGTTTTCGACGGCCTCCTTCAGGAAAATAAGCCAAAAAAGCAAAACACCAACCCTCCTGGGCATGCTTTCATCCATCATACACACTTAACACAGATCATCAACCTCGTCATCACATGGCCTTCCCAACACTCCCCTGACTCCCACCACTCGTCCTCCTCTCACGCTTTGCGAGGCTTTCCCTCTCTAACCTCGTCCTCCACCCCTGCGTCGGGCTCTCCCTCTGCTCCGGGCCCTCCCACCCGCCTCTCGCAGCCGCAGGTCCAACATCGGGGCCTGGGTCACTCCAGTCCCCCATGCTAATGCCGCTCGAGTACTTACTCGTAAAGCTATCGGCCCTGGTGTGCGCCCCAGCCGGCCGTCGGACGTCGCCCGTGCCGACACCCCCGCTGATCCGGCTGCTGCCCACCGTCGCACCGGCACTGCTCGACATGCTGCCCCCGGGCCTGCCCAGCAGCCCCGGCCGCTCGAGGTCGAACGGGTCGGAGCGGAACTTGTTGCGCCGCGTGCCGAACGACTCGACGCTCGCGCCAGACTCGCGGTACCCGCCCACCGCACTGCTGGGCGGGCGCTGGCCCGCTGCGCTGACCGACTGGCCGCGCGAGCGGCGCATCTCCGCGACGTAGGTGCCTGGCTTCGGCACGGCGGGGACGGCGTTGGCGTCGGAAAAGGGGTTGTCATTCTGGCTGACCACGAGCGGCGCCGGTTTGGCGCTGATGTGCGCGATAGCGTTGGTGTCGCTAAAGGGGTCGTCCGACCCGCCAAAGTTGAGGTTGAGGCCGCCCAGGAAGCGGTCTGACGAGGAGGCGCTGCCGCCGTTCTGGCGAGATGCGCTCATCCGCCGGCGTTGCGCTTCACGGTCGAGTTCGCGGTCGTCCATGCCCAGGAGCGTGAGGAAGTCCGGCGTTGTACCAGGCGGACCGCTGCCGGCCTTCTTTTCGTTCATCCCGCGCGGCGAGCCGAAGAGGTCGTCTGAGTTGGGGTTCTTTCCGTTCTTCAGCCGCCAGTTGAAGCTGACGTCTGCTGTTAGGCGGGTCCACCAGTCCATGAAGCGGTCTTTGGTCGTGACTTCCGGGCCGCTGGCCGTCGCCGCCGAGGAGCCTGGCCGGTTGTTGTTTGTGGTCACTGGCTCCATGAACTGGGAGTTTCCGCGGTTCATGTTGACTGACGGCGCTGTGCTGCCTCTGCTGCCTCCGCGGGTCACGATGCGGCTGATGCTGCCGTTGATCTTCCGCATGTTGTAGCCGAGCGCGGCCTTGAACCTCTCGGCACGCGGTGTTGGCCCAATGCTCCCTCGGTTGATGACATATGCGCCTTTCTCGTCCGGTCCAAAGGTGTTGTCGATTGTGAGGGGCGTCAGTAGGGTGCTCCGACGCTTCTTTACAGCTCTGCGCCTCCACCACCACCCAAAGAAGGCCACCATGCTGATCAGCAGGACTCCACCGATCACTCCACCCGCTACGGCGACGGTGGACTGAATGGCATTGCTGTTGTTGGCGATCGGAACGGCACTGACTGCCCCATTCGTCGAAGAAGAGGAACCAGTGGTTTCTGCTGCTGCGCTATTCATCGAACCCGGCGCTGTGCCTATGGTCGTGAATAATGGCGTTGCGCTGTCCGACAGGGTTGGAGACGATGTAACATCAGGGAGAGCTGTCCCTTGCTGCAGACTCGTTGCCGCCGAGTCTGCTGCTGTGTCTGCCGCTGTTTGCGTTGCAGGGGCTGTGTTTACGGTATCAGTTTGACTGGTCTGTATTACTGCAGACGACAATGCGGTCTGTGCTGGTTGTGCTTGTGCGGTGTCTATTTGTGTCAAGGTAGGGAAAGTTGATGTGCTAGCAGGAGAAGGTTCAGGAGCAGACGTCTGCTCTAGTGCCGCGGGCGCAACTTGAGCTGAGGCCTGGACCTGTTGCGGTGGAGGATCACTTGTGATGAATGTAGATGTGGTAAGGCTCAGGGAGGTGCTAATCGTCGTACTCGTAGAGGTAGAGCTCTCATCTTTGACTGATGCTGCAGTTTCCACCACTGCCGTAAACTGAGCCGCGCTATCCGTCGTCGCCGTCGTCGTCGCTGTCGTCTCTACATTCGCGCTTGCTTTGGTGCTCGCCCCGGATTTAGGCACTGCCGTACACCTCTTCCCGTTGATGCTCGTGATGAAGGCGCCGCCTGTAAGAGTCGCCATGGTGTCCCGACTCTTGTCCAAAGCCCTGCTCTTGTCTTGGTTTGCTTTCCTCTTTCCTCGGCGATTCCAGTCGCTTGACGAAACGAAGGGTGGCAGAAGTTGAAACTGAAGGTATAACGACACTTGGGGGAAACGAAAAAAAGAAGAAACGGGCCACTTGGGCCACCTAGGTCATTGAAAGATCATGAATCGGATGTGGAGGAGAAGGAGAAGTGGAAGTTTCCTTTCAAAGGAAGGAAAACAGAACAACGGCTCGACGGCTAAAAGACGAGTCAAGCTCAGAACGATGCGGTTGAATCGGGGATGATCATGGGAGAGACGGGAAAAGTGGAAGATCTGGAGAGGTCGTTGATGGAAGCGACCAAGTCCGACAAGGCAAAGCAAGCCTGGTAGGCATGGGTCTGCCTTCCAGCCGTGCTATGCTGAGGAAGCCAACGTCTCTGCTCTGGGATGTCGACAGCTTGGCCGCTTTGGGACTCCTTGCAGGAAGCATTGATTCTGTGGCAGCATGGCGATTGATCATTGTTTGAAGGCGAGGCGGGAGACCTGGGATTGGTCAGAGGCAGAAGCCAACGGCAATCATGTCAGAGAAGGAAGAGTCGAACAGCCATGAGGCTCAGTCAAGTCCAGGGTTCGACGTGCGCTTTGATGTCCGGGCCCCTGTCCTGCGACAGTCTTGAAGCACGCAAACTGGTGGTGGGATTCACGACCCCTGGATGGTGGCACACCATCTTCCACGTGCTAAACAGTGAAATTTCAAGACATTTTACTAATATCGAGTGAATAAGTAGCAAACTTACAACAACTGCACTCTATAGTCCTACATACGGCACCTTAGTCAAAGACTCACGGAGGCTAGATCCATAAGAAGAGTGGAAGGTCGAGTGTGGTCGCTTCAAAAGGTAGAGTAAAACATATCTGCCCCACCATGACCACAACTCACTGCGGGGCTATCGTCACCAACTTCACTCCAAGCACAAAGTCATCCAGCTTGGCGCATTATCTCTTCGGGAATGTAGACCACAGTTTAGAGAACCAGTCTGGTACTGCCATGTTTCAGCAGTTTCGCACATGAGATGGCACGGCTGAGCGCAAGCCTGGAATAGAAGCAGCGATTCTTTCTAGAACACTGGTGAAGTCTAGTCAAGCGTCCAGCTGGAGGAGTACACTATGCTATCGACTTTATGGTGGGTAGCCGCCGCCAAAGGCTCGAAAGAGTGAACGGCTTCTGTCTATCCGGTCGCTTCAGCATGATATCTAGCTCTGTTATGTTTGTTTCTCCGTGCTAGATCTACCGGACATCAAACTCTCGAAAGCCCATCACCCGAACTCGGTCTGTCTCTCACATCGTTGTCACCTTTGTTTCGCTATATCTTTCAGGACAAGCGTGAGGCTTTACAAGACCAGCTTGGAGCCCTGATCCCTTAACAAGCGTTGTTTGGTCAACGTGGGTCTTTCAACGGGACAGAGTGTTGATTGCTTGATACTCTAAACGAACTCAAGCAATAGCTGTTGACAGACTCACCGCGCGCACCTCACGCTCACCATGCTCGCTGTCAATACCTATCCTGTAGCGCGACTTGGTGCGCATGTAAATGGAGTAGGGTAGGATTATCGGTTGCTTGTAGTCACAGATAGCTGTATCTAGTGGTATTTGGTAGGACCTCGGTGGTTTTCCAACGCACGGCCGCCATTCTGCCATCAACCTCCGACAACTGCCTGTGTCACCCACACGCTTCCCTCAACGACACTGCAGCTCCTCGCTGGTGCTCTGTGGCATCAAAGGCTAGGAAAGTTCAAAAGAGGATTGACTTGGAGGTGAACTGCAACAAGTTCCAATTCTCATCCGGCGCAGTGGAGCCCTTCTATGCCTGATCGCGAAGGACCCAAGCGTGGAGAACCCGAACGTGGTCGTGTCGATAAGGCCGGCCCACCGACATTTGACGACCAGAAAGAGCGCGCTCGCGTCACACCTGGCACCTTATCCAGGGCAGGTACCCAGTGCGATTTGGCGATTTGACATCATTAGAAGTGCCGGCGGATTGAATGTTCGTGGCAGGAAGGCACGACCGGCAAATCGGAAAGGCTTGTTACTCACGGCAGTCACGACCGGCCAAAGCTGCCCGCCATGTTCGGCAGCTTCGCTCACATCAGTATGTACCCTCTCTCTTCCTTAACATAATGCGTCTCTTCCTCCAGTCCCAAGTTCCAACCCTCCATTTCTTGGTGTCCGCATGGTCAGAATGGACCAGATTATCTTCAAGATGCAAGGCATCGCGCAGGACTTCCTATTGGATCCTAGCAATCCACGGCAAGCGCAGGTGGCTTCCTCTAATTGCGGGTGGCGTTCCGTAGCGTCCTGGCATGAGGTTTGAAACTTGAAGTCAGTCACGTCCAGCAAACAGCGAGACACCGGGCCGGGCATGTGGAATGCGGATCGAAGTTCGATTTCCGGCTTCCCGGTGCCCCATTCTTGTATGATCGACCTAGGTCTACTGCTCCAAATTGGACATGGCAGGCATAGACATGAATGAATAGCATTGTCTGTTCCAGGTCACATCACATGTCACTATCAACGTCTGTGTGACCAAGTATTCTAACCACGGATCCTAGTTCCGCCTGCGGCCACCGCACAGAGCCCACCCAAGGACGTACCGCCGCCAACACCGATTAACTTCCCCTCCTATGTGCCTGATGATGACGGTGAAGCCGCCGCACCCAAAGGTCACATTTCTGCCGTCCTACAAGGCATCCACCGACCGACCGAGGTGACGGTGTCCCACCTCCAGGCCCTCGGTGTCCACGTGATACAGGACGCCAGTCCGGCCGATGTGATCGGCGACACGGCTGTTCTTCCGGATTTCGAGGCTTGGGACAAGCTGACTCCGGATGAAGCTCACGCGGCCAATGAATCCACCAAGAAACCCATGAACAACCGCAACTCGTCGCCGGGATGTATCGTCTATCTGGACCGCAAGCGCGAGCTCTCCATCCCCAACGAGGCAGCATACCGAGCGGTACGCAGGATCCAGCCCCCACCAGGCCAAAGTCAGGCAAGACTTGGGAATTCATACGAGTTCTACCGCTATCTGGAGATGTTCTCCGCTTTCTGGGACGACACGTCCAAGCCGCCTACCCCTGAGAAGGTCGACACACCGAAAGCCGATGACGGCAGTAAAGAAGAGTCCGGCACCGGCTCTGACACCGCCGACTCACCAGACAAGGCTCCAGAGAAGAGCGTGGAAGCGTCAGTCACCTACCGCACCGGATCTGGCTCCCAGATGCCACCCGACTGCAGGCAAAACATACTCAGCTCTTTCCTCAAACTCGTCGCCTACGACTTCGGCTGCAACGTCTCCGCTCCACGCACCGAGCCGCGTCTCTACGTCTCTTCCCCAGCAACTCCCGATCACCCAGCGCGAAACTCTTACTTCTCCTCGGGCTGCACCTTCATCTTCCGCACCCCCACCACCCGCGAAGCCGCCCGAGCAGGCATAGTCGAAGGGCCCCTCGCCGCCGTCAGCGCGCGGCACACAACCTCCTTCGCGCCCAGCAGCCCGGGCGACAGAGACGCGACAATGGACCTCAGCCGCGAGCTCATCGCCGCGCTGCTGACGGCCCAGCACCGCCGGCGCGCCGGCAAGACGGAGCGCCGCATAGGCGAGGACGCGTGGTGGGCCACCAAGCCGCGCTGGGGCGGCGGTCCGGGCGGTCCCATCGGCCGCGAGATCGAGATGTTGACCGTGGGCGCGGACGCGGCTGTCGGCGATAAGGACGCCCTGCCGGAGTCGCCTCCCGAGGACTCGCCCATGGCGCCTGCCGCGAGCCTGTCGTCGCCTTACCCCCCGGCTGGTGCGAGTGATGGTGCTCGTCCCCGCGCTCTGCCCTCGCGACTGGCGGGTAGTGGAGCGGAGGCTAGCCCCAAGGGTGCGAAGAGGTTGAAGAAGTCGGGGAACGGAAATACACTGCCCATGTACGATAACTATCGCATGGTCCGCCCGCCTTCCGCGGCGTGGGACAAGAAGACGCGGTATGAGGCTGTGGGACGCCGGCGAGGGGCGGATTATGACGATGTCTTTGTTGTGAGCTCGCTGTTTCACCACATCAGCGTGTTGCGGGTCCGTGTTCCAGATCGGTTGCTTGAGGCACTGGAAGGAGGTGTTTATGATGCTGGCGAAGAGGAAAGGAAGCGGAGCTGGGGGCGGCTAGAGGTTTGGAGGAGTAAGTGGTACGACTTCTTCCTTGTCGAGGACAGAGTTGAGGCTATGAGGCTTGTGTGGGGGATGATGGCCTACCTGATGAGAGAGGAGGAAGAGGGCAGCGATGTCAAGATGCAGAATGCTTGATTGTTCCGTTTGATGGCATGGTTTTGTGTTCAGCAGGCGGCATCACTTCTGGTTTGAGAGCATTGGAAGCGATGTGTTACGTATGACTGCATGACGAGTGTTGGACATGATGACACTTTCTTAGACTCTTGCATGCTGAAGAGCAGTGCGAGAAGGATTGTTAGATGAATCTGATTAGATGACACATTCCGGACGACGGCCATCATCAGCCCTTTGAAAGTAGTAAGATGGTTGTACTTCATAACAGGTAAGGCTGGCAGCGGCCGTTTGACAGTAGGCGATCTGCCGGTAGTTGCCCACTGTGTGACCTGAGGCGCGACATTGCCGGCAAGAAGGCAGCCGGCAAGAAGGCAGCCCAGGGCCTGGCTAGGAATAGTAACACAGGAGCTTCAGAACAGAGAGCCCGCGGAGATGTGAATTCGCGACTGACTCTAACCGTGCCGGCAAAGCACCGCTTACGCAATGTGACGCTTCATGGCCAGAAGCGGTAGGTTTGATATATCAGTCGTAGCCATATTCCGGATTTGGCAAAGAAACCCCCGGGCGTGCGGCGGTGCAGTCCAGGATGTGGTCATGTCCCATAAGGCTGAAGGCAGAGCCACATCTAACGCTCAACCCCAGGCGCTCGAGCCAACGAACCAGATATGCGAATTCGATATTCTCCGGTCGTGCAAGGTACGGTGAGAAGCTAACCCGTCCGCTGGGTCCGGATGAGATCGATTCCGGGACCGTGCCGAGACTAGCCAGACATGTGTACACACCTGCATAGATGTCGGTGACCCCAGTAAGGCCTAGTTCCCGAGACAATGAGGTATGATTTGCCGGTTGTGGACTCAGTGAGGACCTTGTGGTGGCTGCGTTGAGACCCTACAGTTCCAGGAGCGAGGACCTGATGATGCTTGTCAGCATGCACCTGTAGTGCCATTGCATGCCCTTGCGCCAACCAGAGAGCCGACTGTTCGGTGACGGTGTATAACACAGGGATGTAGCTATAACCAGCTGCTCCCAATCCCCTCTTGGCAAGATATAGCGTAGCATCAAGCGTCCCCTAGCCGAATTTGGGGACTTGTGCTTGACTGGAAAGGGCCGAGATGGAGACGGGAGGCGCAGGTGTGAAGCTTGTCACAGCATCTGAACCTTGGCAACTCAAGTGTGACAAGCACGCTCTTGGAGGACCGGCACATGTATCTTGTCATGTTCGCTAGGGCCGAAGTGGAAGCCCTAACAACCACACGTCCTGCGGCCAATGCCAAAGAGGAATAGCCGTCGTGACAGCTACAGCTGATGCTGCTGTACATGCGAGATCATCAAGTCGAAGACATGAAGGGTACGCCTCACGACTTAGTCAGATGTCGGACTAGAGCTTTAGCAGGGAAGCACGACCGGAGCAAGCATAGCCCAGTGATGCAATGCAGCCCGCGACCCAAGTGTGCGGTTGCGGGGAGACAGACAGTAAATGTGGCTTGAGCGCTGCAGTTGAGGCTTGAGCACGGCCGTCCTGAGTTGCTGGCAAGGGCATGGACTTCTGGCCATAAGGCTGATGTCTCATCATAGTTACGCCAAGTGGCAGCAGGCGAGATGCGGCTGTGCAGACCCATGCCGATCGGCGTGGCCTCAATTGGTCTTCATCATTGGCCTGGACAAATAGACGAATGGCTGTCCAAGCTTTGCAGCCTCACATGTTCCTAATTGGCAGATGGGACGCATGGTGTCGGGCCGGTTATTCGACGTTATCAGTCTGAAATGCCTTTTCCCATGGGCAGGTGCTATTTCATATCGTCTTGTCCTGATGTAAGTAAGCTACATGAGAAGAGATTCTCGATGGAAGAGTGGCACTCAGCAAAGTCGGTTGACAAACGATGTAACCGTGATGAGGAATCTCAAAAGCGGTGAACAAAGCTAAAGCACGAGGTTCATATATTAGCGCTATGCGGAAAGAGTCAGTTATTCAAAGATTACTGTTGAGTCTGTCACGCTCCAACTGACATTGAGGCGGAGTCTCGAATTCATGTTGTCTAGTAGAACTAAAAGTTGTTGTTTGACGTTGCTCTCGAGTGTCGATGGCACGTTGTCCCCGCCAACCTAAGTGGGGCCGTCCCGATCCCGAGAGATCTGGTGTGGATCCATGCTTCATGTTCGCCTGTCATTGGTTAGGACCAGCTTCAGCGCACTCAGATCAACTGGGGCGCCCTTTGAGGGGCTGTCATAGGCTCGCTGTTGTCCGGAGCTAGCCGTTTACGGATCGATAAACTGGTGGAAAAACACTTGTTCCTTCCCTAGAGCCGCATGGACAAAATGCAACACGTTATGAAATAATGAAACCTTCAACCGGAGCAGACGTGCGCAACAGACACACTGCAACAACAATAAGTACGTACCTAAAAGGTACTCAAGCGGTTGTGGCTTTTGTTTCACCCTAAAGACAGGATTCATGGGTAAGGCGAGCCGCGCAACCAAATTTGCGGTCACGTAAATTCGATTGGTGCTGGACCACGCTTTTACGCACCCTCGCACCAAAGCATCAATAACTGGCGGGAATGCCGGCAAACTTGCTCCGATATTGACCGTGAACTAGATACATACCACATGCAATGCGAACGGGCAGTGCCAGCATTCCGTATCCTAGCGGTGACTGAGAATCACGAAGCTGTGGTGCTTTGGCTCAAGCAGAGGGTTCAACGTGGACTGGACATGCTCTGGCGACGACCTGCACGATCTCCTCGGAAAGGGAGTAACTACAAGGTTGGTGGTCCACGGTCCCTGAGTGGCCCTACCCAGGCCCAAGTTCAGCACGGTAGCTACCCTACCCATGGCTTTGGGTCTCTTGATGATACGCACGGAAGATGGTAGCTGGACAGGGGCATGACAGAGTGATCAAGGGGATAGTCCAGCCTCACAGCCGCCCTCCACATATGAGACTACGAGTAGGCTAGAGCTCGTGATGCTGGGCGGACTTCAGCTCAGATGGACGTCTAGTCAGCCAAACGCACCATACCGGCGTGTAGTAAATATAGCGTGCTGCCTCAATGTGTCTCGAGGTCCGGGCTGAGCAAAGGTTCGTGACGTCGTCATGGTCGTCAACGGACTAGAGCGCAGAAATCGGAACACGGAACACGTTGAGAGACTTGGGATAAAAGCCATGCGAGATCCGGCTCCAAAAGCAACGCTGCCGGGTTCAAGGGTGGTTCTAGACTTTCCAACCTGTGTGCCACAACCGGATCGTTGACAAGGATCAATATCGTGGTACGTACCGCTCTTTTCGCTCTTTGCTCCATTTCCAGCCAAGACGCCATCATATCCCACTATCCAGAACCGGACTAGCTCGCTTTCCACCCACGTTGGGCAAAACGCGGACTTGGCGGACCACGGCGAGTCGCCAGCTGCTGTCCAATCGTCGTGCTGACTTGATGAGTGGCCCCCGCTCCTCGACCCTTGAGCTCGAGGTGCGAACAGAGCAACAACCTGGAAGCTCCTCCAACACATTTCACCACTTTGTCAGGTCCTATTCCGACACATAACCTCTTGACACCCTCACACACCTAGATAAGCTTGAGCAGAACGGAACAGCGCCATCACACTCCTAGAGACGCATCACTGTTGGCACGTCACCTTCGACCCAGCCCCATCGGATCCCAGAGTTGGGTACGGCCGCGGTACATTACACATACACACTTGCCCCTCCCATATACTTGACTGCATGTCGGCTTGCCCTTCCATCACTCCTCTCTGCATTCGGGCCCGCTTGGGTCCACGCATATGTTGCATCGCCCTGTCTAACCTTCATCTTTCCGTTCTACAGATTTTTCGACTAGCTCCGAACTATTCAATAATACCTTACTTTGATAACATCGTCAACACACATCGACGGGTGCCGGGTCTTCGGTTTCTCCAGCCACCCTATCCTCGCCTTGACCTATAAAGGTCCCTTCGATCTCCCAGTCTGAACAGCTTCTCGAAAGCTTCGTTCCTTGCTCAGCCGTTGACCTCTCTTTGAGAGGCCCTCTTCGGCGCCTAGCTGAGCCCGAGACAAAGCCTCCCCCCTTGGCCGATAACATACCTTCCGCCTCATAATGTCAGGATACCCGGGTACCGGTTATACTGGCAGTGCATACGGTGGCCATGGCGCTCAACCATCCTACTACCCGTATGGGCAGCCTCCTTGCACAATATATTGGATATAACTGATCTCTCAGTAGGCCACAACAGCCAAGCTATGGAGGGTACCAGCAACCCCCTCCAGCAGGCTATGGATATCAGCAACCTTCTCAGTCATACGGCTACCAACAGGTGTGTTCAGACTCCGCGGAACCGAGTCTCCTAGCCTCAAATTGCCCCGTCTGACAATATTCACTAGCCCCCTCCACAACAGTATCCCGGATATCACCCTCCGCCGCAGACACAGTATGGTGGCAGACCAGGAGTGGCGTCCGTGAACTCCAACTCATATGTTCATGGAAACCAAAGCGCTCCACCGCCACCGCCAGCAACACCGCAACATTTTGGCCATGGTGCACCGCAGGGCTATGCTTTCCAGTACTCACAATGTACGGGCCGAAGGAAGGCTCTTCTCATAGGCATCAACTACTTCGGCCAGCGCGGGCAGCTCCGGGGATGCATCAACGACGTTCGGAACATGTCGGCATACCTTGTAGAAAATTTTGGATATAAGCGTGAAGACATGGTGATCCTCACCGATGATCAGCAAAATCCGATGAGCCAGCCGACGAAGCAGAACATTCTGCGAGCCATGCACTGGCTCGTTAAGGACGCTCGGCCAAACGACTCGCTCTTCTTCCACTATTCCGGTAAGAATCTGTCGGTCTTCTGGCTGATATGGAGCTTATGCTAATAGACACGCACAGGCCATGGTGGACAAACAAAAGATCTGGATGGAGACGAACCAGATGGATACGACGAAGTCATATATCCTGTCGACTTCCGCTCAGTTGGTCACATTACAGACGACGAAATGCACCGCATCATGGTGCGGCCACTGCAGAGCGGTGTTCGCCTTACTGCCATTTTTGATTCGTGCCATTCGGGGACCGCTCTGGATCTGCCGTACATCTACTCTACCCAGGGCATCCTCAAGGAGCCCAACCTTGCCAAGGAGGCCGGTCAAGGTCTTCTCGGCGTCATCTCTGCCTACAGTCAAGGCGATCTCGGCGGCGTCGCAAACAACATTATGGGCTTTTTCAAGAAGGCCACGACCGGAGACGACGCTTACAACCGGACGTTGGCGACCAAAACATCGCGCGCCGATGTGGTCATGCTTTCCGGAAGCAAAGATGATCAGACATCGTTCGTATACCCTTTCATAACCATTACATGCCCCTGATACCCCCTTTCTTGAGTATCTGCTCTGAGAGCATCATACTCACGAGCTTAAACGCTTGTCTTCACTCTCTCCGTATTCAACAGATCATGCATGGCTGGCGCAATAAATGGAGCGCGAATTGGGTTCTGTTTCTGTTAAGCGAAGCATTTTGCGGAGTTGGCCAGCTTTGATCTCGCAGATCAGCTGAAGAAACACATATATGGCCCATGAGAGGCCGGAAAGGGTGTACCGGTGTAATTATCTTTCTGTTTCTCTATACGCTCTGGATCAAAGTGCAGCCCTACGGTTCGTGCTTTGAATCTAGGGCGACGAGTTGCGTTGGTTCAACAACCAGCCGTTGGTAACAACCAGCGGAAGGCTGGGAGCGCTGGACGAGCTCATATTTTTTATACCTTTCCCTTTCTTTCGGTTATGGTTCTGCAAAGCGTCATCGCTCTTGATCTCGAACGCAGCTCGCTAACAATTTCGTCTATAGGGCTGATGCTACAATCGCTTCTCAGGCCACCGGAGCCATGTCGTGGGCTTTTATCTCGGTCCTCAAGAAGAACCCCCAACAGAGCTACGTGCAACTCCTCAACAGCATCCGCGATGAGCTGCAGACGCGATACACCCAGAAGCCACAGCTGTCGTGTAGCCATCCTCTTGGTGAGGCATATCTAGTCACGTCGTTCAAAGCAAAACCATGAAACTAACGGCGACAGACACGAACCTCTTGTTCGTGATGTAAATACCATACCACCTCCATATTACTACACACACAGTCTTGTAATGCTGCGCTGGCCCTCCTCATCCTCTCCCTGGTTCGGTGCACTGGTAACAATGTAACTTGGACAATGATGCTCTTGATGATCACAAACGGGAACGTCTCTCCTGGGTGGGGAGGGCTCTCTGTGTGACTAGAAGGTTTGAGGTTCACCTGTAATATGGGAGGTAGTTTGCTTTCAGGATACCTAGGCTGAGCCAAACTGTTAACTGTCTCTATACGTTTACGACACGGGTCCAATAAGCAGTGTTTACGCAGTGGCTGTCCACTGTGACAGCTGGAAGTACAGATAAATTACGTCTTTTTGCTTTCATGCGAGTAAAGTTGTCATAGACATACAGGAAAAAGCTCAAAAGTAATCATATAAACGCCGTTAGGCGACATCATTCTTGTGCTCTCCAACCCAATCTCAAAACGCCAATCCCACAGATCCCGGTGGCTCAAAACGATAACATTACCCCTGTGAACCAAAACAAAACCCAACTTCTGGGCGCCACAACTCCTAGCGTGATGAGATGAGACATACACCGCGCCAATGCAAGCCATCATGCTGTACCAAGGTATGCCGTACCAAGAACCCAGTTTGTCAGATACCCAATTAGGTCTCCTCTCACACTCCCGTCGTTCGTTACACGTGTACCTCCCCAACTTTAACGGCCATCTGTGCCTTCCACTCGGCCCTCATCTTCTTCATCCTCTCCTTACGCATCATCTCGTCCGCGGCCTCAGCCAGCCGGCGGCGAGTGTGTTCGTGCTTCTGCCACTCCCGTGCGGCCATCTGCATGCGGACCACGAAGCGGACGGCCGTCAGGGCTCGCTTTAGTGGTTTGTCTGGGCGGTTGTTGGGTCGCTTGGTGTTCCTTCCCGCGGGGACGAGGGCGAGGTTGTCTTTCTGGTTGTTGTTAAGACTCAGACTGCGGATGGAGCTTGCCAGGGTGGGACGGTGTTTCTTCAGTTGGTCGGAGATCTCCTTGAGCTTGACCAGGTCGGCTTTATTGCTGTTTGAGGAGAAAAGGTTAGTCTCAGGGTACCGGTAGAGAGTATAATAGGAGAACGGAAAGACATACCAAGCATCCCGAACCTCGATCTGGAGCAGCAAATACCGCTTCGCATACGCCGCATCAGTCCTCAACCTGTTCTCCCGTTCCCACCTCGCCTTCAACACCTCAAGTTGCATACACATGCCCCGCAACTCAAGCTGGTGCCTTCTCTCCGCTGCCTCGGCAGCACGAATTATGGCGTCCGTGTCGACCGTGATATCTCCAGTGTTGTCGTAACTGCGAGGAACATGGACCAGAGCTTTTGCATTTGCCGCCTCGGCAGCGGCAGCCTCGGCTGCCTCCTTCGCCACCTCCAGAGCCTTGACATCGCGCTGCAATTTCTCGGCGCTGGCGCGGTACGCGGCCTTGTCGCTCTTGGCCTTTTCGAGCTTCCGCTTCAGGCTGGCCTCGCTGGCTGCATACTCCTCGAGAGCCTCCTGTAGCTCCCTAACCTCGCGGTCGAGCTTGTCAGCCGCTAGTTGTGAGTCGCGGAGCATAGCGTGTAGGTCGCGGCGTTCCTCATCGTCCATCTCGCTGCCACCGGTATGGTTGTCGTGCTGCTGCTCTCGCAGAGCGCTAGCTTCACGCTTATACTTATCCAACTTATGCTTAACCTTGGCCAGCATCTTGTCATGTGCAGCCGCCGCCTCCTCAGCTGCAATGTGGGCATCCTCAAGCGCCTGCTCGAGAGCGCCCTTCTGCTCCTCAACCTCCTCCAGTCTCTCCTCGAGCTCTCGTTGAACAGCAGTGGCATTCCGATCAGCTTCGCGGAGTGACTTCTTCAACTCATTAGCGGTCTGGTGAGCGGCAGACAGTTGTCTCCTGAGCTCCGCAACCTCGGCTTTCTGGGCTGACCCGCCGACTGAAGACCGCGGAGAGACTACCAACCGCTCCATCTCCGCCTCGTGGGCCCTGCGCTCGAGATCCGCGATCTGGCGCTTCAGTGATCGAACAGTGTCCTTCTGCGCTGCCTCTCGCTGGAGCAGCTCGAGCTCCTTTTGTCTCGCAGTACTCAGATCTCGTCGCACCATGGATAACTCGCTGTTTCCATCGCCCGTGTACTGTGGAGGTGGGAATTGGAGCTCTGCCAGACGCGTCTCGTACTCCTCTATCCTTCGCTCTAGCTCGCGGATCGTGCGGCGCGAAGACGAAATCTCTTGACTGTCGACAACCGGGCGAGATCGTTTCTGGAGTTCGAGAATCTCACGGTTGAGACGGTCCTCTTCGGTAGCCGCCTTGTCGATCTCGTCCTCGAGCGACTTCTCCAAGGTACGGCGCTGTTCGGTTAGGAGCTGGTTGTCGTCCTTAAGGCGGCGGATCTCGTTTTCTAGTCGTGTCCTTGTAGTGCGGAGGTCGATCCGCTCTTGATCCAGGCAGAAGGTGTCATCATCGAGCGACTTGGACCGCTTGAGCGCCTCCTCCAACTCGTCGCGCTCGGCTTTTGTTTCGGCCAGGGAGGAGCGAAGGGAATGCAGCTCGAGGTTGGTGGTTGCTACTTGGTCTTGGAGCGTTTGCTTCTCCTTTGTGATCTTGGTGAGGTGCTCATTCGCGTCAGCTAGTTGGAACTTGAGCCGCGCCAGGTTTTCATTTGTACTCTTGGCGGCTTCTTTGGATGCTTCAGCAGTGTTCATAGTTCGCCGAAGTGACCGTAACTCCTCCTCTAGAATCTCGCACTGGCGCTTGGCTTGCTCGATCTCCGAGCTCGCCTTCTCGGACTCCTCATCAATAGTCGCCTGCAGGATCTCGACTTCGTCCTCCAGTGCTGCGACCTTCTCGGTCTGGGTGCGGTAGTCCAGCTGGGTTTGTCGCAGCTCGTCTCTAACGCTTGACAGCTCGTTGCGCAGGTCTTCGAGCATGCCCTGGCGAGCCTCAAGATTCTGCTGCAACTCGTCGATCTGGCGGCTCAAGACGGCTTCTTCCTTCTTATGCCGCTCGTTCTCCATCTGGAGAGCCTCTTGCATCTTGTTCTCCTTGTTGGATAAGCTGCCTTCCGCCTCGCGTAATTTGTCGATCGTCTTTTGAAGCCCTGCCGCTCGCTCCTCAGCGCGGTTCCTCTCGGACTCAAGGTTGTGTCGCTCAGTCTCCCACTTCTCGCTGTCATTGTCGTAGAGATTCTCGCGTTCCCGGACTTCAGCTTGTAGATCGGAGATTTCGTCGTTGAGTCGGTCGATCTGATCTTTGTATTGACTGCGGATATCCCGCTCAATATCCAGAGCATGTTGTCGTTCCTGCTCTAGACTCTCCTCCAGTTGCTGGACCGTGTTCTTTAGCCGGCTCACGTCGCGCTGCAGAGAAGCCGATTCGGCCGTTAGGGTGTCGTGTCGATTCTGCAAGAGGTTCTTCTCGTCTGTGACAGAGCCATAGTCGGCCACAGCCTCCTCGAGTTTGGTTGCAAGAGATTGCCGAATCCGTTCCGACGAGTCTCGCTCTTGACGAAGATCCTTCATCGTTGACTGAAGCTCTTCTACTTTCCTCTGGCTGTAACCAAGTTCCATTTGAAGGTTCCGGAGGTCCTTCGTCTTGGAGCCGAGCTCTTCGGACTGCTTCTGAGTGAGTTCAAGTTCTTTGCGTAAGGCCTGGTAGTCTTCACGGGCTTCCCTCAGCTTGCTCTTGAGATCCTCGTTGTCTCTGCGGCCGGATTGGAGCTCATTTTCAAGAGCAGCGTAGTCCTGTCGGCTCTTCTCGAGGTCGTTTTGTAGACGAGAAATCTTCTCCTCCACCTGCCGTGACAGACCCTTGGTGACCATGGACTTGTTGCTCATCTCTTCTTGCAGTTCCTCCAAGTCGCCTTCAGCACGGTTCTTGTCGGAGATTGCGTCCTCCAGTTTGTCTTTGAGGTCATCGACTTGCTGCTCGAGCCTTCGCACAGTGGCTTCCAAGTCTTGAATCGTGTCCTTGGCATCCTCGAGCTCATCTGACTTTTGAGCCTTCTGTTCCAGCTCCATCATCCGGCGTTGGTGGTCCTTGGCCTCGTCTTCGGCCTGTTCCAGCTTGAGCCGGAGCACATCCACTTCCTCCTCCAGTTCACCGGATTTCCTCGCTTTCCGCTCCAAGTCCTCCATCTCCCGCCTACTGCCCTTGGCCTGATCTTCGGCCTGTTCAAGCTTAAGCCGCAGCTCGTCCAGCTCATCATCATGCTGGTCGATAGCACGGTCTTTTTCCCGCAGCTCGGCCTCCAGATCAGCAACATCATCCTTCAATCTCTCCACATCCCCATTGGCGTCCTTCACCAACTCGAGCTGCCTCTGCAAGGAGCCTATATCCTCATCTTTCTCCTCCAGCTGCCTCCTCAGCTGCTCCACCTCCGCCCTCTGAGCCTCGCTCACGCCCTTCTTTCTCGCCTGCTCCTGGACCTGAAGGATTTGCTGGCGATGACTCTCGAGGTCCTTCTCCGCCGAGTTAAGGTGTTTCTTGTATCTCAGCAGCTCCCTCTGCATCGTAACCTTATCCACCTTCAACTCCGTGTTCTCCCTCAAGGCAGCTTCGCTAAAGCCCGGCCCGGCTTTCCGCAGGGCTTCCTCGAGGAAGTGGATCTTGAGCTTGAGCCCGAAGTTCTCCTTCTCGATTCTATCGATGACGTTCTCCTGCTCACGAAGCGAAAGTTGATTTCCGTCTTCTAGAGGTCCTTTGCCGTCTCCACCGCGTTTCCGCATGACCATCGGTGTAGAGGCGACACTGCTAGCGTCGACTTCTGGTAACGCGGTCGCGTCGTAGGACGAGGTGTTCCTGCTGCCGTTGTATATGCTGCTTTCGCCGGCGGCCATGGGAGTCATGTCCTCGTCTATCTTGGCCAGGAACGCCGGGGTAGCGGCGACGCCGTTTTCTTTGCCTGGTCCATATCGTCGCGTGGAGTTCCGCGTGGCAGATTTCAGGAGAGGCGTGAATTCTGCACCGCCCAGGCCGGTGGGAAGGTTCTTTCTGTCACCGAAGGGGGCCCGGCTGTTCCCTCGCGGTGTGCGAAGGGTTGGACGCCCGCCGTTGCGCAGCTGTGTGAGGAGGTTCGCGTCTTTGGAGGGCGATTGGAAGGATGCTTCTTGAGAGATGTCGAAGTCCGGTTGTCGGGAGAGGTAGGTCGCGTCGCCTATATTTGTTCGAGGCGTATCCAAGCCGCCACCGTAGCCCGGATTCACCATGATTGTGGTTTGCAGCAAGAGCTGCCAGACACTCTCGATATGTTCGTGGTCGTGGTCGCGGTCGTGTTGAGGAAGGAAAAGCGCGTCTTATCCTGGTATTATCGTGGCCATAAGGTTGCAAGGCTGCGTGAGAAAACACGGAGAGGGTTGGGCAGCAAGTCGTGCAAGCAATGTGTCGTGGCCCGGTATGCTGAATATCATATGGCAGCCGAGGCGAGACGCGTCGTGATGGTCAGTGACAGTTTTGGAGGGGACTGCCTGCTGTAAGTGGGTTTGTTTACTTTGGTCACATTGACCAATTGGGATACACCAGGAGCTTGGACCATCTGAGTTGGGGGCCCACTAGACTCTAAGGCGTGGAGGCTGTGTCAACTATAATGTGTCTAATCCTACTTGGGTTATGAAACGATCGGTTCCTGGAATGGCAAGATCAGTCAGTCCACACTCGTGATAGCGGGCCGCTCCTTCCATCAGACGGTGAGGAGTACCAGATGCACACGCGGCAGCAGATAAACTGAACTCGATTCTCTTCTTACATGCCCGACTGTGACCCCCTAGACTTGGGATATTCACCTTGACGGCTGCGTTTACTCTTTGACATTTAACACACAACTACCTAAGTTACACACCTAAGGGAAGACAGCCATCACCATTAATTATTCCGCCACTACCGGGCCTGCCGGGGGAAGCGGACGTGATGGACGGGCCCACGGACAAGAAGACGAGGACGTACCCTTTGATGACGAGGAGGCAGGTTGAACACTTAATTGCCGAAGGACGGTCTATAATCATCGTCAATCAGCACGTCTTGAAGGTGGACGCGTGGCTCAAGTACCACCCAGGCGGTGACAAGTCCATCGCCCACGAGATTGGTCGGGATGCCACCGACGAAGTCACAGTGTTTGTGTTACCTCCCTAACACCCGGGAATTGAATAGAAAGCTGATATCTGATGTATAGTCTTCACTCGCCCGAAGCTCAGCAGTTGATGAACAAATACAGGATAGGGAGGATTGAAGGCAGATGGAGAAACTTTATACCCCCTATCCAAGGCGGAAAGTTTCGCTTAGCAACGGACTATTCCGAAGCTGATAACAACGTCGAGGACGAAGACCGATGTCTTTCACATATGCAGAACACGGCTGCCTCTAGCAATGGCTCCTCACGCTCCGCCTCGCCAGTTCCCTCGCCTGTCTTTGATGTCATCGAACACAACAATTCCGGCCTCCGGACCCGCAACGTGGGGGACACGACCTCGCACCGAGCCGGGTCTGTCACATCCGCCTCATCTGTTGATGAGGAGGACGCGTTCGACGGCATGACATTTTTGGCTTCCGAGACCAGGAAGGAAATCAAGCTAGACCTGGACCGTTACCCATCCCTTGACGGCTCTACTCAAGAAGAAATTGTACGGAAGTTTCGCCTTCTTCACGAGCGGATCAAAGCCGAGGGACTGTTCCAGTGCAACTATACTGCCTACGGGATAGAATGCATTCGGTACACTCTTTTCTTCGCCGGTTTCCTCTACTTCTTGCACATTGGCTGGTACACCACCAGCTCCGTCTTCCTGGGTTGTTTCTGGCACCAGCTCGTCTTCACAGCCCACGATGCCGGCCACATGGGGATCACGCACGGCTTCCACACCGACTCCGTGATCGGCATCCTCATCGCCGACTTCTTGGGTGGTCTGAGTCTAGGATGGTGGAAGCGCAACCACAACGTCCACCACATCGTAACCAACTTTCCCGAGCACGATCCGGACATCGAGCACATGCCCTTCTTCGCCATCTCGCATCGTCTGCTTGGCAATCTGCGAAGCACCTACTACGAAAAAGTAATGGAATACGATGCTGCCGCCAAGTTTTTCATCGCCGTCCAACATTATTCTTACTACTTCATACTTCTTTTCGGTCGCTTCAATCTCTACCGTCTAAGTTTTGATTACCTCTTCATGGGCCGCGCTCCCAAGAACGGTCCGGCGTGGTGGCATCGGTGGCTGGAGATTGTCGGCCAAGCCTTTTTCTGGACCTGGTTCGGCTACGGCGTGATCTACAAATCGATTCCGACCTGGGGAGCGCGCGTCGTCTTCATCCTGGTCTCCCACGCCGTCACCGCCCCGCTCCATCTTCAGATCACGCTCTCCCACTTCGCCATGTCCACAGCAGACCTCGGCCCCAACGAGTCCTTCCCGCAGAAGATGCTGCGGACGACAATGGACGTGGACTGTCCGCAGTGGCTGGACTTCTTCCACGGCGGCCTGCAGTTCCAGGCCATCCATCACCTGTACCCGCGTATTCCGAGACATAATCTGCGGAGGACGCAGAGGCTCGTGCAGGAGTTCTGTGACGAGGTCGGGATCCCGTATGCGCTCTACGGGTTTGTGGATGGGAACAAGGAGGTCATTGGCCGGCTGGCGCAGGTCAGTCGACAGGCGGCTATCCTGGCAAAGTGCCAGCGGAGCTTGGCGGTTGGTGAGGATGGACATGGCCATGCCCATGCGCATCATCATTAGGGCAAAGCTGCATATTCGTGGCTGGTCGGTGTAGCCCTCTTTCGTCCTCTGAGATACGAGAGTGGTCTTCAGAGTAAAGTTCCAGGCGTTTAGAAATGATATTTGGTAACGGCAAGACTACACTCTTTTGGGAAAGGTAATGGAAGATCAATAGCACATATCAGATTCACCAGTTGAAAGAAAGCTATTTTACACACAGCGAATGACAACCAGTGGGCCGCACATCCGGGCGATCTCGTCTGAAGGTGATACCGGACCTGAGTCCGGTGAAACGGATCTAATCAGATACTGACGTGCTTGTTGTTGCTAGTGCGTTGGTGGCCATTGTGGCGTCCAAGGCAGAACGACTGTAGGGATGGCAGTCACGCTGGTCTAGAAAAAGCAAAGAAGCAAAGAAGGACAGGGATGTCCGCATTCTCGGGTCGCTTCTTCTTCGGCGCCTTTTGGAGCTGCAGTTGCTTGTTGATCGTCTGTATGTTGTTGGTCCCAGCACAGCTGAACTTAGGCACGTAATTTCTCCGAGCATCATCACATTGGTCCATGGATCGACAGTGCATATGTGAGCGCATGGTGTGCGAAAATGTGATCGAGCAGCATATTCTAAGTCAGCATAGAGTTTGAAGGGTGACGCCGCTCAGGGGCTGGACTGGTCTATCTGCGCCGGCGTTGGAGGTGCCACCAGATGTGCCAGACGTGAGAACTGAGATGTTATCGGACCTTAGCAGGCACATCCCTGCCTTGTCAGTATGGCGCATTGGGGGGCTTTTGTTAATTGTCATCTCCTCGACGTGCTATTTGCTTTTCTCACAGAAACCGGTGAAGATGCCAGTGGGATGACGCTCTGTCTTATTGTACGAATGCTGGTGCTCGCTGCTCGCTCGCGCGTCGGCCGTGGGGTGTCACCGGTGTAGAAGCTGCGGGTGAGCAGCCCAACCTTGGCTGTTCGAAATATTGATGGTCGGCCCTTGGTGTTTCGGTGAAGTATTTCCTGAGCGGAAACGGCGGCGTGTTATCCCAGGCACATTCCGAAGCCACCCTTCCTGATGAAGGCATCCAAGCCGGCCAGCATCATCCGATAGCGTTCCAACCAGAGTATGTCGGCTGATGCTCCAAGACGGGTTCGCGTGACTGGCAGACGGAAGGCGATAAGATCAACGAAGCGCAATATGTCAGGAGCCATGGCTGACCAAGGGAGCGGAATGATGTGGTCCAAAAGTACCTAGTGCGCATCCCAATGGCCTGCATCCGACAACTTGGTCAAAATCGCATCCCAAGTGGTTGGGAAAGGACTTACCCACCCTACTACAGGGGTTACTCGATCGGCTCTCGCTTTCGCATCTGTAGATTGGCGGTCTGCGGCAGAGCGCGGAGGGGGGCGCGTCTGACTCGTTGTGACGATAGTTGGGCAGTAAGTGGTTTGAAGGGCATCTGGAGCGTCTATATCAAGGACGCTGAATCCCCGATTTCTGGCATGACCGTCCTTTATGATCGGTCAAGCCATCTCGATCTCAGTCTACAGGTAGCTTCGACGCTCGACCGGCCTAGCACTTTGGCGTTCTGCTACAAGCCTCTCCTCCTTGTTCTCCATAATCGAGTCAACGATACCTATATTCTTAAAAGACCATGCCCCAGGAAATGACTCAAGAAGCTCTCGATAGAATCAGGAAGGCGGGTGGTAGTAAGGATGTATGTTAGATGCCCATGAGCCGACAGTCCTCAGAAAAGGATGCTAAATCCCTAGCAATAGCCAGCGTTCATCAAGCGGGCGGAACAGGCAGTTCGTCGGAACCAGAATAACAAGGACGGCGACCCCAAGGCAAATTCTGGCGGTGGCCAAGAGAAGAAACGTGACGACAAATCCGGCGACAAGAAATCTTAGAATCGTGGTTTCTATCTCTGAACGCTGGAGACCTGTAGACTTCAGGAGTCTGTCTCTTAGGAGGGATTGTTTTCAGGGAATTTCACATGCCGAATCGGTTGGAGACATGCGACTGTGGTAGGATAGTTTTTCTGCGAGTATCGACTGAATGAACACACATCGAGTGGGTGACTTGGGTCAACGTCATGGCCATCGTCATGCCGCTGACTTTCCCGCCCCAGAGAACTGTACATTTTGGGTAAGGGTAGTGTTGTCGTCCACTGTGAATGAGGCTTGCTAGCTGCTTCTGGTCCAAGACGTGAAGCTCCCCCTGACCGGTGTCCTCTGCGTGTAACCATGTGCTTACATGTAGGCAAGATAAGCATCCACAAGCAAGATACTTAGCTGCCTCAGTGTGTCGTACCGTCTGTGCCATGTACGAAGTATCCTGCACGTATCACGTAGGACAAAGAGGTCATGGGAATCAGACCTGCAGCTAAGAGCCACACCGGCAGCATGGAAGCCTTATGGAATGGGTAAGGTAGCGCTTCGGCACGAAGCGGCCACCGTCGGTTTTCAAAAACGGGCTCCTTCCAAGTTTCATCTCTGGATGCAGGTTATCTGGTACTGTACGTACCTCCTGATCATGATCCCTTTCCCCGCGCCCAGGTAAGGTAGATAGGTACCTTATGGACTGTACGTAAGGATGTCCATCTGCAAGCATGTATGGCGACATGTACCGACTGCGACGTAAAACACGCGCTAGAAAGCAGGAGCATGTACGATGATCGCGTTCATTTGCTCTCAAGCTTCGCCTCAGCCATCTCTGGTCGAGCTCAAGCCAGGCGAGCATAGTCGTGTCCATGGTGCGGGAGATGGATACGAGCCACGCCTTGTGGAGTACTGTGAAGATCCGTGAGCCGAGGATAAGAGGCCGCTTTGGCAGCAATGCTAAGGTAGCCATGGCTTTGGAGAAGGAGTACAACCCAACGACAGCAGAAGAGCACGTTCACAGTTGGTTTGTTCTCGGCATAAAGGAGAGTGTGTGTAGTCGACGCAAAGCCGAGCGTGTTAGTCGGCCGTTTGCAAGAAGATGGCCCTTCTTCGCCCGTGCGTGCTGTGTTTGGCGTCGTCAAGTCCTCTTCTCCCCTCTGTAGGTGGCTCCGTAAACTCGGGACTGTCAGCACGAGATATCGCGACGAATAAAAGAAATGCCAAGCCGGCACAGTGGCCGTGGAACAAACCAAGTCAGCAGAGCTGCCACAAGGTATGATGTCATGGCTGATCGAATGCCACATGTTGCTTGGATGCCGTGGTGGTGTGCTGTGTGCTGGCTTCTTTTTGTGCTTCAGATCGGTATGTGTAACCCCAAGTTACGGGTCAAGAAAGATCGATAGAAGATGGGATCGAACTTGAAGGTGGAAGCGTCGGATTGCCATCTGAAGAACCTGGAACATTTGGTCGAGGAAGTACCGAAGTACCTCTCTGCCACTGCTGCAGTGGGTCAGCTTGGGCCTCTCTGAGGCCGATGCGCCTCACGTGGGGAAGTCTGGACTTTGGTGCAACTGCCTGGCGCGGACTGGCTTGCCGTCTCTGAACTGCCTCTAAGCTTTCGACAAACGCAGCGCGATATCCAATCGAGTCGTTTGCGTTGAGGCACGCTGAATTCGAAATCCAGGAGAGAAAAGGCCAGGAGCGTTTGTTCCACCTAACATTGTACCTTATTCTCTCAGCCGTTGAGTCCCGACGGGAGTTCTTCTCGTCAGTTACCAGTAGTGACTTGCAATTCGTCCTGGACGTCCTGGACCCAATCCACAACTTAGGTTGAACACTGGTCATCAGTCCCATTCTGAATGTTGGTTCTGGCGGTTACGCATAAAGCATTCCCGTCGACCTGTCCACCTTACCGTCACCAGCCGAGGGCCGCCCATCCAAGGACAGGTGCCATCCGCTACTTCGTCGGTATCAGCGCTATTTCGCAGTACCACTCAAGCTAGCTTGGTCCTCTGTCCTGCTATCCCTTTTCATGACCTGCTCCTAAAAGCAGAGGGAGGGAAATAACTTAGGCAGCTGGCCCATTATGTCCATATAGACATACATACGAACAAAACGGACCGTGAGGTCTACCACTACTGTCGCCATGGACACCAACATCCAACGCCACCTCAACGACAAACTCTATGACAAGAGAAAAGTTGGAGCTCTCGAGTACGTGTGGTTCTGTTATTTCTCCCCCGTCTCCCCACCCTGCTATGACCCCTTTCTGGATGTCGTTGTTCCGTCTCTTGGCCTGGCCAGTGGTGTCGTTGGGCACTCATCACTCACACCCGGCTGTTATCGACAGGCTCGAACGCGTTATTCGCGAGTTGGTCGCCGCTAAGGATTACACCAAGGTTAAAGCCATCATCGACCAGCTTTGCAACGACTATGCATACGCTGTTCATCAACCTTATGCCCGAAACGGCGGCTTGATAGGTCTGGCTGCCGCGGCTATTGCTCTTGGATCTGTAAGTAGCCTGCGGCTCTTCTTTACGCCATTCCCCGTTTATCTGCCCGTTGGGTGTCCGTGTGATTGCACATGCCCGTCGCCCGGGTCTTCCTTCCATCAAGTTGCTCTCGCCTTATGTGTCTTATTTTGGTCTGAACGACGAGAACTCATGCCAAACTCCCCCCCCTTAGGAACTACCAAAATACCTCGAAGCTATCGTTCCACCAGTGCTTGCGTGCTTCTCGGATCAAGATGCACGAGTTCGTTACTACGCGTGCGAGGCTATGTACAACATCGCAAAGGTAGCCAAGGGCGAAATACTGGTTTACTTCAACCACATCTTCGACGCCCTCTGCAAGGTACGTCACCGTTTCCTACCCCTGTACCCCGGTGCGTGTTCCTGCGGTCCATCCAGCTCATCGTTTCTGATTCGCTGTAGCTCGGCGCTGATTCTGAGCTCTCGGTCAAAAACGGTGCCGAGCTCCTTGATCGGCTCATCAAGGATATTGTGTCGGAATCGGCCGCTACCTACGTGTCGGTCCTAGAGACACCTCAAGTTGATGCCGAAGCCGGCGATAAGGAACGGCTAGAAGCACAGGAGGCCCTTCCAACCGCCTTTTCCTTGAAACGCTTCATTCCTCTGCTGAAGGAGCGAATATATGCCCTAAACCCTTTCACGAGGACATTTCTGGTTGGCTGGATCATACTCTTGGACTCGATTCCGGACCTAGAGCTGGTTACCTACCTACCCGAATTCTTGGGTGGTCTGCTCAGGTTCCTGAGTGACACCAATCGCGACGTCCACGTTGCCACGCAGGGGTGCCTTGACAAGTTCCTGAACGAAATCAAGCGGATATCTCGCGTGAAGAAAGGCATTGCCGAGAGCAAGAAATCGAAAGGCGATGGTAAGCGCAAGAGAGAGGACTCGGTCGACAGCGCCAGTGTTCACGCACCACTCGAGGAAGGAGACGAGATCGACTCCGCCGCTGGCGACGATGACGATGGCGCTAGCAGTGAG
Organism: Coniochaeta ligniaria NRRL 30616; assembly: GCA_001879275.1. Lineage (NCBI taxonomy): Eukaryota > Fungi > Ascomycota > Sordariomycetes > Coniochaetales > Coniochaetaceae > Coniochaeta > Coniochaeta ligniaria. The sequence continues at coordinate 1,915,219 of KV875100.1, read as the reverse complement.
GATGATTGGGTCCCCGGACAGGATGTGCAGATCAACTACAGGGCAATACTCGAGATACTTACCGCCACTCTCGACTCTCCATTAGGTAGGTCTCGGTCTCTTTCGTGCCGATCACCCCCCAATGAGTTGTGTGGTACACGTTATGCAATCTTGCTAAGCGGCCCTGCAGAAGAAGATGGCTTACTCGAATCCCTACGGTGGATTGTCGAGTTCCTGGACATATGCCCGGAGGAAGTGCTGCCATTCACACCCAAGATCCTTGCTCATCTTCTCCCGGCCATGGCTAGCGGCGTCGAGTCGATCCGCCAAGCCGCTGGGAGGGTCAACACGTCACTCATGGATTATGTCGTATCGCTTTCCGACGAGCCGGAACTTGTTCCTATGGCACCTCCATCCAGAATTCCAGGCCCTGACGGTGCGTCAAGCACTCGGGCTTCACTATCTAGCTCTCGGGATCTGGAGGTGCGGAGTCCGACCCCGGCTCAAAATAGAGCGAGCACTGCGACGCCAGTCGCGCGAGCACAGTCACCCAGCCCGCAAGCCGATCTCGACTATGCTGCCGCTGTTAACTCTCTAACCCTGCTATTTTTGAACGATCACGAGGCCACGCGGGTAGCAGCGCTAACATGGCTGATTATGCTGCATCGCAAGGCGCCGAGGAAGGTGTTGGCCTTCAATGACGGTACCTTTCCGGCCTTACTCAAAACGCTATCCGACCCTTCGGAAGCTGTAGTTACGAGAGACTTGCAGCTGTTGTCGCAGATCTCGAGAAATAGCGAGGATGATTACTTTTCGAACTTCATGGTCAACCTCTTGCAGCTTTTCTCAACCGACAGGAAACTGCTGGAAACAAGGGGTAACCTGATCATCCGGCAGTTGTGCATGAACCTGAGTGCCGAGCGCATCTACAGGACCCTTGCAGACTGCATTGAAAAAGAAGAGGATCTGGAGTTTGCGAGTATCATGGTGCAAAACCTCAATAATAACCTGATCACTGCCCCTGAGCTCTCAGAGTTGCGGAAGAGGCTCAGGAACTTGGAGACTAAGGTTGATATACTCGTGATCGCCTTAGCAGAGCATATGAGTGCGATTGGCTGACACATGCAACAGGACGGTCAAACTTTCTTCGTTGCACTTTTCCGGTCATGGTGCTACAATGCCGTTGCGACATTCTCACTGTGTCTGCTGGCGCAAGCCTACGAGCAAGCGTACAACTTGCTGCAAATCTTGTCCGAGCTTCTCCCAGTCCAAGTGAGGGGTGCCGATCAACCGCTAACATCTGCTGCAGCGCCGAGCTTGAGATGACGGTGAACATCCTAATACAAATCGATAAGCTTGTTCAGCTACTCGAGTCACCAGTCTTTACTTGTAGGCCCTTATTCCGACGCCTCAAGGCGTATAGCATCGTTGGCGAGTCCACTAACAACAACAGATCTTCGTCTGCAACTCCTAGAACCAGAGAAATACCCGCATCTGTACAAATGCCTTTACGGGCTTCTGATGCTCCTCCCGCAGTCATCGGCCTTCGCCGCGCTCAAGAACCGACTGAATAGCGTGAGCTCAATAGGCTATCTTCACATCGCGCCTAGACCGTATGTGCCTTCTCTCACTATGCCCTCCCCCCGCCCGCAGCAAGGTACTGTGGTGGAGGCGATAGCCAACGTCTTTTCTCAACCCTCCCCACGCAAAGCAGGGCATGACACTCACACTCTGTCACATAGCAACGCGACGACGCCGGGAAGCTCGAACTTCGATCGACCGAATAGGCTCAAGGGGCGCGAGGACGGCATCATCCGGTGGAACGAGCTGCTTGAGAAGTTCCGCAGCGTGCAGGAGCGCGCTCGGCGAGCCCAGCGCATGGGCGGGGACCTCGATGACAGTCCGGCGCTGGGAATGGGCGACTTGCGGCTCTCCGACGCCTTTGAGAAAGGAGGTTCGGGGCCGAAGGAGGGGACGCGGCCGCCGGTGCCGTCCAAGGACTTGCCGACTCCTGCTGTACCAGCCGTTAAGCCACGGTCGGGGCTGGGGAGGCAGTTTGGGAGACTTGGAGGTGCTGTTTCTGGGCGAGGGAAGCGGAATCAGCAGTGACGATGATGGAGCACGTTGCATGGACTATTGTGTATTGCATATGGTGCAAAGGTTGTTAAATCCAGGATTAGCCCAGATAGAGGAAAGCAACCAATACCCCATCCCTCGTCAAGAAGAAGAAACCCACAAATCTGCATCTCAACGTGCGGGCTTCCTCGGTGTCTCGCGCTCGACCAGACCCTCAAAAACAGCATCTCTCCGCCTCGTGACCTGCCTCAACTCGTCCCGTAAACTCTCCAACTCGCGCCTCGCAGCATCTGTATCCGGCGGCAAGCCCTGAAAACTCCTAATCTGTGCATCCAGCTCGTTCCTCCGCGTCAGTAAAGCGAGAAACTCCTCCTCCTCTTCCCGCACCTGCTCAGCTGTCAGAAGAGTATCCTCGCGGGTTGCATCTGATTTCCTGGTCTTCGGGAGCGCAGCGGCAGCGGCCTTAACGCGCCGCTGAATCTCGAGATTCTGCTTGGCCAGATCCGGCGGCGGACGGTAGCTCTCGTCGTCGCGCAACTCCCTGACAGCAGCTCCCATTCGCTCCGATTCAGCCTCGATGTAGCGGCGTAGAACTGCGACTCTGTCTGCAGCCTGGGAGAGGGTGAAGATTTCTGCTTGCAGAGAGGCGAGACGCTGGCCGATCGTGACTGCGTCGACGTCGGCAGAGAGGCCAAGCTCGACGGCGCTCGACGCCAGTGCGTCCAGCGCCTGGCGTGCTTCGCGCGGCAGGGAGGATTCAATCAGAGATAGGACGTCCTCTCGCACGGAATCCAGACCCCCGTCGTCCTGTGACCGCGCCTCCTCTGCAGCTGTGATCTCGGCAAGTGCATCGGCCTCCACGCGACAGAGGACGTCTCGCTCCTCGTCCGCGGACTCGTTTGCCGATACCAAGGCGAGCAGGGCGCGCAGGGTGTCCGCGTTGCGCTCAAAGGGCGGCGGCGCACGGCCGAGACGCGATGCGAGCCAGCTGTCGACTGCGTTCCAGTCCTTTGCTGCGCTGGCGGCGGCGCGCGCTACAGACGGGGAGAATATTGCCGCTTGTTTCTGGAGGTGGGCCATTTTGTCGCGTGTTGTGTTGGTTTTCTGTGTTGAAATTGGCAGAGCGAATATAAGGGGTTTGTTGATGGGGTTCTGGAATTATGTCGTGATGGCTTCAAAACAAACATCAACTGACGCCGGGTTCCACGTCTGGTTTGGGCAGTGCTGCTAGTGACTTTTGAGAAAGTCACAGAGGAGACGTTCCTTCGGAATTGAACGTTGATGGCTTCCCAAATCCACGGAACAGGATTTACCTTAACTGTGGGTCGCCCAGTTGTTTGGAAACCGAAAAAGAGGAAGGAACAAAGCCATTTCCTTCCATATTAACCAAACAAGGCTCTAAACAGCTGCGAATAGCTTCAATGTGTGGACTTTTAGTTTTGAGACTGTTGATCAGCATTGTTGGGAGCATTGGTCAAGGCCTTATCGTTCCAACCGTCAGCACACTTGATGAAGGCTATTAGCGGTGCTCCCAAACAACCAAGTCGGTCCTGTGGTCAAGTGGTTACGACTTATCATTGTGGTTCATATCTACTCCCTGATACAACCCGTGTTCGATTCACGGCAGGGCCATCACTCACAGTCCTAGGGATCACCCTGGGAATTCATTTTTTGGCAATTTCTTTTTTTTTTTTTTAGTCTTCACTGTTATGGCGGAGCCGGTCCACCACTGCAGCACCAGAGAAGCGCAGCCGGCTGTTTGGAAAACTACCTTAAAGGACTTGCCGCATCCGGGGAAATAGGCTTTCGCACCGTGAGAGCCTGGAGTCTATACTGGGCGTAAGATCTACTCTCGCGGACCCTTCCTTGAAGTTCTCGCGCCGGCGGCTACTGGACATAATGGCATTCTTAGTCAACGGCTCAATCTCTGTTAAGGTAGTTGCAAACTTTTCCGGCCAAGCCTGTCAGCAGGGGGATTGTATGTACTGTACGAAGTACGCAGTGATCATGAGCCTCTAATATCTTGCTTCCACGACACCATTACCGATGTGATGTGCATGTTCTCTGATTATGTAAGAAGAGGTTTGGTGAGACTATCACGGAATGTTCAAGATAGGAGGACTCTGATCTCCCCAGATGTCCTCGGGAAAAGTGCGCGAAGGCTCGGTGTCTCCTCGTCCGCGTCTCCCCGTTCTGCCAGCTCATCAGCCAGTATAAGCATCTCCTCAACATGCTCAAAGTCTGTACAGAACCTCTCTACAGCCTCTTCCGTAATCTCGGCGGCGAGCCTCGCATCTAACAAGCGCTTGAGGTTCTCCATCGCATCCATCAGGGCTGACGGTAAGAAGTCATCCAGTGCCTGACTGGCCTGGGTCAAAGCTGGGGGTTGGATTGCTTGGAGTTCCCTAACCCTGGCAACATCATCACTGGTGCTCTTCAGTGGTAGCAAAGCATCCATCAGCCCATCCAACCCTGATTCTGTCCGTAAAAACATGTATTGTGACTGGGCGAGCTTGCGTGCTTCGGTATCAACTTTAGACTGCAGCTCGCTTGCCTTGCTTTGAGTAAAATCAAATCGCGAGAGGTTGTCCATTGTTGTCGCATAGCAGTTGATGAGGAAGATCGAGTCGTTTGGGCTATCGAGGCCTTTCCCAACATTCTGGCAGCCGTCTATGAATGGATCGAGGGCTTCTGACAGAATAGGCTGGAAGTCAGCCTCGCGATTGCTCGACGATGTGAGCGAAGTATCGTAAGTCTTCATGATGGCGCTGAGCTGATCCAATGCGTCGTGCAGGAATTCTGGCAAGCCGAGGTCGGCAGGTGTATGCTGAAATTCGCCTTGGAGAGTTGCAATGTGATCGCGCATCAACGAGCGGAACTGCCGCATGGCCTCTGACTCGAGATTTCGGAGCGCTTCGACAAGAACAGATTTGCTGGTCAAGAGTCTACTGAACGTCTCTCGGTAGAAGTTGAGGAGGTTCGCAAGCTTGTAGGCTAGAATGGTCTCCTCGTTTGTCTGCACCACCTGCTCGACCCGTTGGCGCAGAATACGCGCCGCGCCCGACATGTCCCGGTCAACCAGCTCATTCAGGGCTGCGACGGGGTCAAAATCGACCACCTCCTCTGACTCATCCGCAACTAGACGCCAGACTTCGTTCTCCCGCCCTTCTTGGATGCCTTTGGCAATCTCACCGCCCTCAGAGACGAAGAACACCTCGAGCGCTTCTCGTTCGCCGACAGCTGCTGAGTGTATCCAGGCGAGCATGTCTCCGACATATCTGAGGACATCGTGGGCCACCAGTTCTATGGGCTTCACCGACGGGTCTTCGGCACCAGATGGGGAAGCCCCAGTCAGAGCCGTATGGAAGGCATCGGAGAGAATGTGTTCTCGTGCCTCAGCAAAGAAGGCCAGACAGCTCTGGAAAAGCGATGGCCTCTCAGCGAGAACGCGTAGTGCATGTCGAATAGAAGAGCCTATTTGCGGATTTTCGAGATTTAGGGTCTTGAACTCGCGTTGGATCCACCGGTACAGCTTCTGAAAGGCAAGGTTCAAGTTCTTCGACGTCTGCTCCATGATCTCGAGGCCGAGTGTCTGGTCCTCAAAGCCTAGAAGAAGCTCGCAGTCCTTGGTGATCTTCTTGGCTTTGGAAAGAATGCTAAAGAAGCTCTCATCTACCGGCTCCGACGTCAGGGTGAGAACGGCCACCTCGTCTTCTGAGAGTACGAAATGATGGTTGAAAGACTTAAGAAGCTGCTGCTTGGTTTCAATCTCGCTTTTCTGTGCGATGAGGGACGAGGCTTCAGTGATGACAGGGTCGGTCGCAGCGTTTGCCGCAGCGATTTGCGTCTTCATGTCGGTGAAACTAGCATTGAGCTTGCCGATGGTGTTGCCTATCCTCCGCAGTTGCTGGGACAATCAATCAGCACAAACGGCAGCCGTATCAAGATAATATCTCTTCTCACCTCTGCCACTTTTCCGAACTGGTTAATGATGTCGCCATTGCTGTCGATGAGTTCTTTTTGTAGGTCGAGACGCAACTGACGACGCGTGTCTGGGGCGTTGACCAACCCGCGGTCGTCTAGCAACGACAGAGCATCGCGGAAGTCGGCATCTGCAAACGACGTCGAGAGAACAGCGGTCACTTTGGATGAAAAGGGGTTCAGGGTCCGCAGCGTGCCGGGTGTGGCTGGCGTGGCCGGCGTCTGGGGCGACTGAGGCACATCCTTGAAGGATGGCAAAGACGTCAACTGCGGCAGAGCCGAGTTTGAAGTCATGGTAACTATGGCGACAGTTGAGATGCTTCCATCTTTCTCAATTCCGGATATTTTTGTGTGCCTTGTGAGACAACCTTGGAACACATGAAGCTGTTCAAGCTGTCTATTTACACCTGCTGGCCCGTCAGTTCCAGCTGAGTCGTACCTTAGCGAAAGGCGACCTGGTGGCAGCTGGCAGGACAAACTGGCGATAAGAGATAGCCTGGGGTCGACGGGAGCAGGGGGGGTTGGTTACGATAAGCGTCATCGGACGCTGCACGCGGACGGAACCCCTGCCGCCAGCGGCCCAGCACAAATCAGCTGCCTCGCAGGAGGCAACCACACATGACCGTGAACCGTCAACAACCTGGCACTTGTTGCTGGCATAGTCACCTTGAACTTCAAATCGAACACACGCAGCGTTGTTACTCGACGAAAATCGTCCCTCCCTTGAAAAGGTGACCATCGCGCTCTGCTATCGTGTAACTCGTGCCCGCCTCTCCGATCGATAAAGCCGAAGTCCAGCAGCTCCCCGAACCCTCGATACCTACGCGTCGGTCGGACACCCGTCTTCCCTTGCTCTACCATGGACTGAGATGCTCAGCGGTCTCAGTGGTCAAGACGGCGGCCATCGTGTTCCACAATGACCTCCAACATGTTCTCCAAGCTGCTCCCCGGCGGAGCTGGGCGCTCCTTCTACGATGATCTGAGGGCCGGCAACGACAATGAAGACATCGAAGACCGAGCGGGTCTCCTTGACGAAGAGAACCTAAACCACCAGTTCCACGACTATGACCTGGATAATGTCGAGGGTCTCGGCGTCGACGATAGCCGGCAGTCACTGGCAGGCGGGCCAAAAAAGATCACAAGAGGCGGACCGTCGAGCCACCGACCGCATAGAGACTCCGGGTACAACAAGTGGTTCGGCCATGACGAGGAGGGGGACAACAATGACGTACCCGAGTCTCTCCTAGTCGAGCCTCACGATATGGTCGATGCCACACACGCAGGCCAGAGGAGGAAAAAGAGCGACCAAGGACGGCCGAGCGCGATCCCAGGCCCGTCGACAAGAAAGACACGGTCACAGTGGGAGACCACACAAGCACAACAGAGGCTACACCGTGAAGATAGCTCTGGCAGAAAGCACCACGCGCCCCGTCCCGGTGCTATCATGGCCAGAGCCCTCGGCGGGGATGCTAAGAAGAAAGCAGAGTGGAGGTGGGCTAACGTATCCAACCTCGATAACTTCATGCACGACGTCTACGCATACTATCAGGGCTGTGGTTTCTGGTGCATTCTCCTGGAGAGATTCCTGCACTTAGTGTAAGTACCCAATCCTGCTGTCTTAACCCTTCCATAGCTGACCAAGTGACAAGAAATGTGGCATTCGTCGCCGTCTTTCTGACCTTCATGACCCAGTGCATCAACTACAGCAAGATCCGGGACAGTAAGACCATGGCCGAGATACTGGTCCCTCAGTGTACCCAGAAGATGTCGGGTCTCTGGAATCTTGGCCTCTGGCTCTTTACCTTCTACTTTATCTTTAAGCTGATTCACTATATCACGGACATGCGACGGTTGTGCATCATCCGGGACTTCTACGTCTACCTTCTCAATATCCCAGAGGACGACATGCAAACTGTGACCTGGCAAGACGTCGTTGCCCGGATCATGGCCCTTCGAGACCACAATCCGAAGACTGCGGCCCGTCTAACACCGGAAGCGAGGAAATTCATAGGCAGCCAATCAAAGGAGAGACTCGATGCGTCCGACATTGCAAATCGGCTCATGCGACGAGAGAACTACCTCATTGCCCTCTTCAATAAGGAAGTTCTGGATCTCAAGCTCTCTGTGCCGTTTTTGGGGCCAAGAGAGCTTCTGTCGCAGACGCTAGAATGGGCTCTCATGTTCAGCATCTTGGATTTTGTCTTTGACGAGAAGGGTCAGGTAAACCAGGAGTTCCTGAAAGCAGATCGACGTGGGGAGATGAGCTCGAAACTGAGGCAAAGGTTCATGTTCGCAGCGGCCATGAACTTGATTCTAGCGCCGTTCCTCGTTGGATATCTTGTCATTGTGTACTTCCTCACGTATTACCAGGTAAGAAACTCGGAAGATCTGGAACCCTCGCAAGACTATGATTGCTGACCCTGTTTTCTCTTCCAGGAATACCAAAAGAATCCGTCTGCCATCTCGGCACGGACGTACACGCCCCTGGCAAAGTGGAAATTTCGAGAGTTCAACGAGCTTCCGCATCTGTTTGAGAAGCGACTCAACATGTCTCATCCATACGCCACGCACTACATCGACCAATTTCCGAAGGTCAAGACAGAGATGGTCTCCAGGACGGTGGCCTTCATAGCCGGAGCCCTTGTGACTGTGCTGGCCATCGCCTCTCTCATCGACCCAGAGATGTTTCTTAGCTTCGAGATCACGCACGACCGCACTGTACTATTTTACGTTGGTGTTTTAGGTGCCATATGGGCGTTCTCTCACGGGAGCATCTCGGAAGAGAATAATGTTTTCGACCCGGAGTATGCTCTTCGTAACGTGATTGAGTATACACACTATGAGCCGGACCACTGGAGCGGCCGTCTTCACAGTTATGAGGTCAAGAAGGAGTTCTCGGAGCTCTACAAGATGAAGGTTATTATTTTTGCCGAGGAAATCCTGAGCATCCTGATCACCCCACTCATGCTCCTCTTCACCCTCCCGCGGTCGAGCGACCAAATCATCGACTTCTTCAGGGAGTTCACGATCCACGTGGACGGGCTCGGATACGTATGCTCATTCGCCGAGTTTGATTTCAAGAAAGGCATCGGAAATGCGAAGAAGGTGGCGGACGGAAATGCGGCTGACGTCCGGGACGACTACTACGCCACCAAACACGGGAAGATGGAAGCGTCCTACTACGGGTTCATAGGCAACTACGGCAACTACATGCTTAACCCGAAGACCGGCAGCCACCTACCGCCCGGGCTACGACACCAGTTCAATCCTCCGCCAGCATGGCCGACTATGAACTCGCCCACGCTCGGGGCGGGCGACATGCAAACGTCGAGAATGGGACGCAGTGAGAGGGCACGGTCTCGTACGGCGGCGCGGACACCACGGTACGGACCAGCTGTGCCGCTGCCGTCTCCCATGGGCTCGATACTCCTCGACCCTCACCATCAGCCCCCTATTCCGGCTGGCGGAGCAAACTTTGGTAACAAGAGCATGCACCGGCCGCGGCGCGGGCACGTGGAGCGCAACATCATTGAAGAGTCAGCAGAAGACGACGGACTGGACAACGGCGGGAAGGACCAGGAAGACGAAGAGGCGTATGGCGGGAGCGGGGCCGGGCTGATGGAGGAGTCGACATGGCAGACATCACCGACCAAGACGCTAAGCCGGGAGAACAGCGTGGCGGACAAGGAGGAGCCTGTCGCCGGGGTCGTCGGTATGATCTATCAGTTTAACCAGGCGCAGCTGAATAGACGGCCCGGTGGTGTCAGGTAGGGCTCGTTTGCGTCTTGTTCGCTGTAAGACTGGAATTCAATGTATATACTGGCATGCGGATATCCGGGCAAGGAGGGAATGGGACACAGGATGGATGAGCATTGTGCATCAAAGGGCTTCAGCATTATGGGCGCAGTTAGGGCGTTATCGAGTTAACGTTGTTCGCAGTGCAACCAAGTGCCACGGCTGCTTCGGCGGCGAGAGGTGACGAATCCAGGCGAGCCCCCGGCTCGTATGTCCGAGCCGAGGCCGGCGGGCCGGAGCAGAAAGAAAGTCATGACCATGCCAAATAACAAAGTAGTGCTGTATTGGGTCCGGTCCCAGCAAACAGCTGTGTCGGTGTCAAAGCATCACCTACGAATACCCGTAATAACTGTACAGTGGGTTTTCTGTCTGCCGCGCCGCTATGGCTGGAGAAGAAGAAAAAACTAGTCTAGTTCAATGATTCACAAGACGGAGATGTTCAAATCAGATACGTACAGGTACCTGCCAGATACCCGGTAGCTCTGGGGTTTAGCGTCTCCACGTGGTTGAGGGCCAGCTTTCCCAGCCTGCCAGCCTCCAGGAATGGAACACCCATGTCAGGAAAGAGCAGAAAATCCCACGCTAACTCGGGGTTACCAGTGAGTTACCAGCTGCCAGCGCGCCAAGGCGGCATGGCCTCGTTCCCCGACCTCCGACTAGAGTTCTTTTGCACACCTCGATCATTTTTTGCCAGACCGTCCGTCCGACAGCGGTCGCAGAAAAATAAGAGGTTCCGCCCGGCACGAGGCGAGATCGATAACTGCCAACTTGCCCTCGCCTTCGCCTGCCCACGACCGCAATTAACCACGCATATGCCTCACTGCCTGACATACTTGCGTCTGATATCTTGATTAATCGTAACAAAGGCCGATTAACCTGCACTTGGAGAGCTGTTCGGCCTCGATATCCATTGCGTCACTGACTTTTGACCCGGGCACCTCGACGACATCCCCGAGCTCGATATCTTACCATCCAGCCCTCCCAGCGAGGCCAGAGCCAGCGACATCGTCATCCTGGATCTCCAGCCCAAACCCTACGGCGGCGCGTCCGAAGCTGTGGCCAAAATGGCCCAGCCAACAGGCGAGCCCGTTGAGGACTATGAGTGCGTTTAGCCAAGCTGGCCACATATGCCCCCCGACTGACGTGGATGAAACTTAGCTATGAATCTCTACCACCAAACTTTTCGCTGCTGCAAAATATGGCAGCCGGCGCCTTTGCGGGCATAGCTGTGCGTCAACCTAGAACCTGCTTGATATTTGGGTGCCGTTTTCGGGGCTAATTGAAGCAACAGGAACACACCGTTATGTACCCCATCGACGCCATCAAGGTGAGTTCGGATTAGCCCTCATCCTCTTTCTCCCGATGACCGCTGACCGGTGCCCCTACAGACACGAATGCAAATTATCAATCCCACGCCCTCCGCCGTCTACAATGGAGTGCTACACGGCACGTATAGGATAGCAACAGGAGAAGGCATATTGAGCTTATGGCGCGGCATGTCGAGCGTTATCGTCGGCGCAGGTATGGCTCCAGTCGCCTGGATTGCCTTGAATGAGGATTGACGACTGACTGATCAAGGTCCTGCTCACGCCGTCTACTTCGCCACATACGAGGCCGTCAAGCATGTCATGGGTGGCAACCAGGCCGGTGTACACCATCCTCTGGCGGCTGCAACGAGCGGCGCATGCGCAACAATAGCAAGCGATGCGCTTATGAACCCTTTCGACGGTATGGTCCCCCTTTATGGGCTTATAACGCGGACTCTGAGCTGACATTACTTGACCAGTCATCAAACAGCGGATGCAGATCCAGAATTCGAGCAAGATGTACAGGTCCATGACAGACTGCGCCAAGTACGTCTACCGGAACGAAGGACTGTCAGCCTTCTACGTCTCCTACCCCACCACCCTCTCCATGACGGTACCCTTCACCGCGCTGCAATTCCTTGCCTACGAATCCATCTCGACGACCATGAATCCCTCAAAGAATTACGACCCCATAACACACTGCTTAGCCGGTGCAGTCGCCGGTGGCTTTGCCGCTGCCCTCACCACGCCAATGGACGTGATCAAGACGATGCTTCAAACGCGAGGAAGCGCCACAGACCAAGAGCTTAGGACAGTCAACGGCTTTGCCGCAGGCTGCCGGTTACTGTACCGACGAGAAGGCTTCCGTGGATTTTTCAAGGGCGTCAAGCCAAGAGTCGTTACTACGATGCCCAGCACGGCCATCTGCTGGTCAGCTTACGAAGCCTCCAAGTGCGTATTGCCGCTTCCCCCCTGTCGTTTTCCGGCCCGAGACCGAATTCACCGAGTCCGAGCGTCGGTACGCATCTCACCTCAGTTACTAACTTTCATCGCAGGGCATACTTTATTCGCCAGAACGACAGCCTCTAGAGCTCCCTTCACCGATATATTTATGCTGTCTGGCTCCAAAGAGCTGCCGATTTGAGATATGGCGCACGTTCAACCCGCTTCTGATACTGCAAACGACGGCGACTCGGCCGTCGCTGGTCCGGAAACACCACATCTACCAGCCAGCCTTGTAGAAATAGCTTTGTCCGGCATCTCGTGGCGTGGACGTTCTGAGTGGTCCGTCCGGCAGTGCCATGATAACTTCCTGTCCTGCCTCTGTGCACAATGTCGGTGAAAGACATACCGCGCGGGGATAAGGACGTCTCACCGCTTTTGGCGGCTTCGGTTGGATGCGGATGGAAGTCTTTTTGATCGGTTGGGAGCGAAGCCTCCATGTGTACAAAATTTCTTTTTGCCTTCCGTTAGGGGTCCAATACCAAAATAACCGCCATGGGTTTTGGCGTCGGAAGTCATCGTGGTCTCCGTTTGGCTCTTGAACTCCGTGATGTCGGCCAACTTATTGTGCTCCTTGGGCGGCAAGACTTGCACCTCGGGGAGATGTCTTATGTTCTGTCTGTAAAACGCACCATATCTTCTGATATCTGGAGCTATGTTAGGAAGCGCATGGCCTCAGCTTCGACGATGTGGACTGAGCACAGGCAATCACTTGTTCTCTAAGAAGTGGTAGGACACACAACGACGGGTCGAGATCTAACCGAACTCAATTCACCAAATACTGACTCTAGAGCTTTTGCTCTTATAGACTAGCCGAAGCCTATGAACTCCTAGTAAACACCGGAAACTCCCCCTGAACCCAAGCACGCTGAACAATGCTCTCAATGACCACCAAAAGGGAAGCCGTTCCCGCCAAACTGGAACTGGAAATGCTGCGAACCGCCGCCGGGACCGCCCTGCTGGAACATGAACGGCCGCCCGCCGCCGCCAAACGGCCCGCCCTGCTGGAACGGGTTCTGCTGCTCGTGCGAGTTGGGGTCGTCGCCCCTGTCGAACCGCGCCTTCAGCTCCGGGTTGGACAGGACCTCGTACGCCTCGTTGATGGCCTGCATCTTCTTCTCGGCCTCCTCCTTGGTGAGCCCTTGCTTGGCGGCCTTGTCCGGGTGGTGGATCTTGGTCAGTTTCCGGTAGGCGGCCTTGATCTGGCGCTCGTCGGCGTCTTTGCCGACGCCCAGGACCTTGTAGTAGTCCTTGGTCTTGGAGCGCTTGAGGGCGACCTGGGCTTCTTGGAGGAGGGGCTTGATTATGTTGTGCACCCCCTCGTCCTGACTTAGTTCTTTGGCCTTGTTGAGGGTGTTTATGGCGGCCTCGAAGTCCTCCGCTTCGGTCTGGACGCGGGCGCGGTGGAGGAGGCCGTAGAGCGAGTTCTCGTCTAGTTGGAGGGATTCTTCGCAGTAGAGCTTTGCTTTGTCGGCTTTCTTCATCTGTGAGAGTGTCAGATCGCAATGTGAGAGCAGGGAAACCGTCAACCACTTACGGTATAATACGCCTGGCAAGCCATTCCCACAAGCTGGCTCACGAGGGCGTTGCCAGCCGTAGCGGGTATAGTGCCGTCAGCCCTGAGCGCCTCCACAGAATCTTTGACCTCCTTGATCAGCCCTGGGCTGTCGCCCGAGGGTACAAGTTGCTTGGCCGCCGTGGCGGGTTGCTGCCTCTCCAGCGCCGTCTCTACGGCCTTGATCGTCTTGTCGATCGCCTTCTCTTCCCTCAACAGCTTCCTGCATATCTTCGAGTCTTGGTCCGAGATCAGGCACTTCCGTACCTGATTTATACCCTCTGTCCTCTCTCCCAAAGCATAGAACTGCGTAGCAGAGATCTTGACGTACGGTGACGTATCGCCGGGCTTCATCTGAAGCACGTGTAGCAAGTCGCTTATGCCGCCCGCAATCATGCCCGCCTCGAACCGGCACCGCGACCGTAACTCCCGCAGATGCAGCGACCGCGAAGCGACCTGGATCGCCACGTCGGCATGCTGCACACACTCTTCCCAGTTCCCGTGCGCGGCCGCGCTCTCGGCCAGACTGGCACTGCGCTCGGCCTCAGCCAGCTGGGCGAGTTCTTCCGCGTCCGCCTTCTGCTTGGCCAAGAGGTATTGCTCCCGCGCGGCGTCCCACTCGCCACCGCGGGCCTTGATCCTGCCGAGCTGTATATGGGCGCCCTCGAATCCGGGTTTGAGAGAGAGGACCTTCTCGAAGTCGTCTGTTGCCGGACCCGTGCGGCCAAGGGAGAGGTATGTCGCGCCGCGCTTGAAAAAGGTGAGGTAGTTGGAGGGGTCTCGCGCGACTGCGGCGTCGTAATAGGCTAGGGCATCGGTGGTTTGGCCCCGGGAGAGGTAGCTCTGGGCTGTGGCTAAGAGGGAGGAGACGGGGATATCGGATGGAACTTCCACGCCGTATACCGAGGCAAAGAGGCCGGCTGCGAGCCCGAAGTAGGAGAGGCGGACCATGGTAATGGACGAGGGGGGTGAGGAGTATGTGAACCAACTCACAGCTCGATCAAGAGCGTCGTTCGCAGAGAAAATGAGATTGGGGGATTGGCCCGTTAATTATGTATGAGGAATGAGCATCGAGAATAAAAGGTGAAGGTACCTCAAGGAACGGAGAGTTGTCCTTTCGCTGAGTCGATTCGATCAATCAATCGGGGCGGAGGACAGACTTTCGATGTCGATAAGGACAAATTGTCAACAGCTACTGCTAGGCTGGTACTTCTATCTCTAGCGAACATGTACTAGAAAATCAAGTACAGACCTAGCATGCATTCACTGACCACGCTAGCCTTGATTTCAGCACTCGGCAGCAACGCCGCCCCTGTAAAAGGGATCCACACTAAATCGAGCGATGTGGAGCTGTTTGACGGCTCCCGGAGCGTGGGGTTGGCAAGCCGGAAAAAGTCTGATTCCGTGTTCTCGAAAAAATAATCGTTAGGTGCTTTGGTTGAAGCTTCGAAAGCATTTGAATCCCGTCCAAAGCTACGACGACTACCCCGGCATATCTCCCGCCACAACACTCAACCTACAAACAAGATGTCGTTCCGTGGAGGCTCACGGGGCCGTGGCGGTGGTGGTTTTGGCGGTGGCCGAGGAGGCGGTGGGTTCGGTGGTGGTAAGGATATATTTTCTATGCAATGCTTGACGGAATCGCAGAATGGCAGCTAACTTTTTGTGCAGGCCGTGGAGGAGGTGGTGGCTATGGACAGCGTGACTTTGGTCCCCCAGCCACAGTTCTAGAGATGGGCCAGTTTGTCCACGCATGCGAAGGCGAGATGGTGTGCGAGAGCATAAACCCCAAGATTCCTCACTTCAATGCGCCGATATATCTTGAGAACAAGGTATGCTTTTGCCAGTCTATTCCCGCCCGCCTTGAGTCTTGTTGTTGACCCTGGATGAATAGACATCAGTCGGTAAGGTCGACGAAGTCCTCGGCCCCATCAACCAGCTCTTCTTCACCATCAAGCCCTCCGAGGGTATCCAGGCGACCTCATTCAAGGCCGGCGACAAGTTCTATATCTCCGGCGAGAAGCTCCTACCCCTCGAGAAGTTCCTACCGAAACCCAAGCCCCCACCAGGATCGGTATCCAAGGTGAAGAAGCGCGGCGGAGGTGCTGGTGGTCGTGGCGCAGGCGGTTTCTCCGGCGGTCGTGGCCGGGGAGCACCGCGCGGCAGAGGTGGTTTCGGTGACAGGGGAGGTCGTGGCGGCGGCCGTGGCGGTTCCGGCGGGTTCTCTCGCGGCGGTGGTGGACGCGGTGGCTCGGGCGGGTTCTCAAGGGGCGGTAGCAGCGGTGGCTTCGGTGGAGGTCGCGGACGGGGAGGCGGTGGTTTCAGCAGAGGTGGACGGGGATTCTGAGCAGCGGCTATGTGTCGGGCATTTTCTCTGCGTCATGGTCTTTCTCGGTCTGGTCTGGTTCAGTGGCGGCGTTAAGGGTGTAATTGTACATTTGGGGGTACAGATTCCCATTACGGTATCAAAATTGCTATGGATATGCTATGTGTGTACTGACTTCGTCAGAGCCGTACCATGCTCGAAAGCTCAAATCTAAGTATGGGGAGATTATGACGCTTTCCCCGTCAGCGGTGTCCTGGAGTAGCTCTGCAGCAAGAAAGCAGCCGCCAGAACGATACCTAACGCCCCTAGTCCCAGGCCAAAGAACTGCGCTCCCCTATAGCCAGCCAGTATGTCTCTTCCTCCATTGTTCATATTAACCTCAATTGTCCCTCCAATGCCCAAGGCCAGCGAGATGGAGTAGTTCACCACAGTGACCACCAAGCTGGCAGCAATACCCTGATGCTCCTTCGGCACGCTGTTGCTCAGCAGGATAATAGCAGCGGGATTCGACATGTCCATCCCAAAAGGCATCACCAAGATACTAAAGAATGTGTTGTACCAGTAATTCTGGTCCACCGGTGCCGTAACCAGCAACAAACTCCCTACGAAGAACGCACACATGGAGATGAACATGATCCAGTGCGGCTTGATCTTCCCCATCAGGTACCCCGTCAACATACTCGCCGCAAACCCGCTGACAGGGGCGTGAGCGAAGGCGGCGCTAGACAGCAACGGCGACCAGCCCCTCATCCCCTGAATGATGGCGAACGAGTAGTACACCCATATACTAAAACATGCCCAGCCGGCTGCTGTACAGCCGAGCACAAAATTCGTCTGCACTCGCATAGCTGCTATCGGCACAAGGGGATGTGGCGCGACGAGCTCGGTGTAGACGAAGGCCGCGAGCAGCATGACGGCGATAATGAGGATGAAGTACGTGTAGGGCGTAGACCACGACACGATAGGCGCTTGATTGAAAGCGAAATTGAACAGCACCAACCCACAGACGCCGAATGCGATACCGTAGCCGTCGAGCTGCATCCACAGACTCTCATGTCCGACACGCTTCGTCTGCGGAGAGGAAGGGACAACCAGCACACTCACAGCGGCGAGGGCGAGACACACTCCGGCCATGGACCAGAAGGCCCACGGCCAAGAGGCCTCGACAGCGAATAGGCTGGCCATGACAGCACCCAGCACAAAGCCGAGGGGCGCAGCGGCGCCGAAGAGGGACATGACCATGTTCTTGCGCGGGCCGGGCTTGTACGCTCGTCCGAGCATGGCTTGGCCGTTGGGTACCAGGAGTGCCGGTCCGATACCTTGCATTGCGCGGGAGAAACAAAAGAATACTGTCCCTGCGCCACCGGCCTCCTCGACCATCTCCGCGAAACCGGTGATGCAGCTCCAGAGTGAGAACCACAGGAAGCCGATGATGAAAAGCCTCTTGTGGCCAAATAGATCGCCCAGTCTACCGGCAGGCAGCACAAAGGTTCCCGAGGTCAAACCGTATGCAGCAGAGTACCACACGAGTGTGCCCGGTGTGGTGTCATGAAAGGACTCTCCTATTATGAATGCTGGTACGAGTGCCTGGGATATGCCAGCCAGCATCAAGACTTGAGCTAGACATATTACTAGAACAAACAAGGTTTCCTGGACCAGGGAAAGGCCGAGTGGCCGTGTGGAAGGTGGTTTATTTTGGGAGTTGCGGCGATGGATGTTCGAAGAGCCGGATCGAGTGATACTGTGGACAGCACCAGGCTGACGGTGGACTTCGCCTGTCAAGAGGGTAGTGCTGAAGTCATCTGTCGACCTGACATAGGTGTGTCGTCCAATCTGGAGGATGGGGGACGGCTCTCCCGTGTCAGCTGTTGGCCCTTGGAGGATGGCATTTGAGTTTCGTTGCTGTTGCCCTGCAGAGAGTGAGAACTGTTCCTCGACCGCAGGTGGAATGAACTGCTGCTGTGCCTTGATCATCTCTGCCGCTTCAAGGAGGTCTACGTGGCTCGGTGCCCTGGATCTGTACGGTCCTCCCGGCCACCGAGGGCCGGGGCCTGTTCTGACAGCGGGAGCTCTGGCGATAGGCGCTAGAGTCGGAGTCGAGCCTGTTGTTATCGGCCAGTCCGCCGTGGGCGTCACGTTAGCCGCATATGAAGAGTTTGATGAATGTACTGCGCCGCCGGCTCGGACCTCAGCTCCGAAGGACGATGGCGTCGTTTTAACCCGTGGCAACTCTGGTCGCTTTGAGATTATGTCTCCCAGCCTTATCGGAGCCGTTACATGTGGTAGAGTTGGAGGATGCGAAGATACGGGACCCGGTATGTTGTCTGGAGGACGCCCTGTGTATGGAGGCGCTGTACCCAGCTTCAACCGATCTTGATCTTCAAAAGTACCATGGCTGGACAAGCTGGCAGGTTCTTGGAAACGCATTTCTGAGGCCTCGTTGTTTATCCCGCCATGGCTTTCTCCCGGTATGGCCCCTTCACGAGACCACACAGTTTCTAACTGGTTCCCATGTCTCGTCTCGTCGGAATGGTATGTGTGCGGCCTCGGCGGGCTGCTGTCGCCCTGTTGAGCGTGGAACTGTCTTCTGAATGATTCCGTCGCTGCGATCATGGCCTCTGCAGCTCTTTGCATTGCTTCAGACGCATTTCGGAGGTCTGCCTCTGTCCCAGGGCTCATGGGCATCATTGATGCTGGCCTTCGACCCTCCATGATGAGTATCTCCTGGTCGTGGTGGCCTTGGAGGTTAAGGCAAGGCAAGGAACCACCCACCCACGGTTTGTTGTTGCAGCAACGGACAGTTTGGCAGTCTTTGCTACCTCAGGTGTCACAAGGCGGAGGATATTGGCCGACGGATGGCGTTATTGGTAGGGCGTCCGAGCAGCATGGGGAACACAAGGGATATATGGATGAAGGATCTTGCACGGAAGCTGGCGATTAAGACTCGAGCTAAAGTAGGATTGAATGAAAGGAAGGGAAGCTTGATGTCAAAGAAGAACCAAGGGCCTGGCAGTAAGCCATGATTGTTCTGGAGCGCAAAATCCACCGCTTCGAGCCTTGTAACTCGACCTCGACATGGCATAGCAACTGTGCAGGCATAAAGCAGAGTTCAGACGTATCCAGTAACACTTGTGTGATCCAAAATAGCAGCATGCATACAAGCCTGCTGCTTGCTGGTGGTCGCAGCCATGAGCTGGGGACTTCCAGACCGACCATGTCAGTCCGTCGGGCTGGGTTTGGCGTATAAGTCATGATAGGTTGGCGCTGGTCAGAAAGAGCGCCGGCTTCGGGCTTCAAGTGACCCAGCATCCTCCAAAGGAGATACTCCCATGTCCGGAATCGTTCCCTGGCCAGACAGAGGGATGGCATTCCCTGTCGTTGCACAGACTGGGGGTACACCAGCATATCAATGACGATGAGTCGATGCCGGCCAGGGCCAGCGCAATGCAGGTGTGTGTGCTGCTCCGGCCAACGGTCCCGAAGTTGTAGATTGCGAGCATGTGCGAGGATAGGACTCGGCCGGAAGGTCAGCCTGGAACAAACTAGGGACTGGGCTGAGTTGTGACATGGCTAATGATCCTGCTGATCCTGCAAGTCAATGCCAACGTCAAGCTTCAAACTGCCCAGACCCATGGTGGCAGTGAACTCCGAGTGCGTGACTTATCGCGGACTGCCCTCTCGTCCCCTCGCAGCATTCTTCGGATCCTTTGCTAGTCGGACAATATCTCGAGATAGTGGTCGTTGGTGTGCTGCCAATGCGCGAGGTCCGAGTGACGCGGCAGTTACTAGGCGCTAAGTGGCAGGATACACGACCACATAAGCTCGCTCAGCCCAAGTACACTTCCGGAATGTGCGGTGTGCGTGGGAAGTGTGAGTGTGAGGCTGAATTCCTCGACGAACCGGGGATTCATTCCTGGCGTTGGTTTGACCAGACCTAGGAACAAGCCGAGAGAAGCCCAATCAGAGAGCCAACTGCGCCTGTGTAGCCGCGCCACATCCGACCCTGGACTGTCTGGGTCGGGCGTCTATCGAGTACGGTACTGGCCCTGCGATTTGTCGACGGTCGTGATCCCGGACTACCCCAAGTCCTTGCTGGTGGCAGTTGTGCTATGTGAGACGAACATGGTGAAGTCATGCAAACTGTGGCTGGATCGCCGACTCTGTGCCTGATGTCATAATTCGAACACCGAGTCATGGTATCCTTTCGAGTCGGCGATGGTGTTTTTGGTGTTGGCGTTGATTGTCGATGTCTCTCGGAGACAAACCCGAGCGGTGGGGTGTCGGCTAAGAGTGTTGGAAAGGTACCTGGTACTGTGAAACAGAAGCCTAGAGGGAACTTAGGCAGAAGGTGAAACTCCTGGAAGGCAGGAAGCAACACCCAACATCAAACCAGGGTCAGCACCGTTGTTGGCACTTATGTTGGCCCTTTGAAGCATTTGATAAGCGATATTGTGCCAGGAACCGAACCGATGCTTGTGCCCTCACAAGGAGAGAAATGCAACTGATTGAAGCGACGATGGGTGCTGAAATAATGCGAGACTGAGTTGGGATTCGCTCTAGCCTGACTACCTAAGGTCTAAGGTACTCTACCTCAGGTAAACTCTGTTGGCTATAGTCTCTTCTCCATCCTCCATCCTCCGTCCTCTATCAGCTGTCTCTGCCTCTCTCTCTCCCCAAACTTCTCCACAGAGCCTGGCAAACCAAACGAGCGTCGGCCCAGCTAACATCGTCCCTCGACCATGACCTCGCTCGCGACAAAGACCAGAAAGTCGCCATTTCCCGGAACTGCCGCGGTTCCGGAGATACCGCATTGCCCATTGGCGTTGCATGAGTGCTTCGGACAGTTGTTGACGACCCAGAGCACGGCGTTGGCAACGTCACGCGCAACGCTCGTGGCTATAGGCTCGGGCTGGACAAGGGGATCCGTCACGATGGCATATCCTATGATGAGCGCCCGAGGTTCGTTGGTGCCGTCAACTGGCGGGGACTCGCACAGCACCTGGAAGGTCCTGTCGACAGTGAGAAGTGCATTTGGGACACTCTGCAGATACTGGGCGCACCCAATGGCGGCGAGGGATCCGGCCGGGGCGCAGAGTTTGCCGTCGCAATGGTCCGTGTATGCCGCTGAACGGAGATGCAGCTCGTTGCGAGGGAGGGTGGACCGGCGACGCT
Organism: Coniochaeta ligniaria NRRL 30616; assembly: GCA_001879275.1. Classification (NCBI taxonomy): domain Eukaryota; kingdom Fungi; phylum Ascomycota; class Sordariomycetes; order Coniochaetales; family Coniochaetaceae; genus Coniochaeta; species Coniochaeta ligniaria. The sequence goes on along the minus strand of KV875100.1, from coordinate 1,894,026 downwards.
GATGACCGTCTTTGACGCCGTAGGTCGCGTTGACGGACATGTCGTACAATTGGGCCGGCGTGATGCCGAGTGACTCGAGCGAAGGCAAGCTCGGGTGGGGCTTGATGAAGATCTCATTGCTCGAAACGACCGAGATGAGCGTGGAGAGGATCGCAATGGCAGCGAGGAAGGTAGAGGTAAGTGATCTGGTCATCTTGGCTGTAGTGTGTCGGATAGATCGCTGTTGGGTTGATATGTGTGTGCTGTCGATGTTGTTGAAGTTAGTGGAAGAGAGCACAGTCTAACTCGGGGCCATCTTATATAGGTGCCCACGTCAGGTACGAGTGAAGCATGGTTGCTGTCTGAGTGCTTCTGTTGGGAAGGTGAAGTCCTTCCCTTTGAGAGTGAAGAGCCATTCTGGCTCTTGCACCAACCAACATTAAATGAAATTCACCAGCGTAGGTACCTATTCCCCCCTCAATCCTCCAGGCACTTAGCAACTGATCCTAACAAGGTCACTCACTGCTTGTCCATCTATATGTGCTTTGTGACCAACCGAGAGAGACTGGCATAGCTATTCATTCCGACTGTGTAGCAGTGTTACCTCATTCCTTGGAAGTTGACCCAACTGGTTTCAAGCTGGACAGACATCAATCGACGTTAAAACAATGGTATATTTGAAGCCAACTGCCTTCTGTAGCCGGGCAACCGTCGCATAGAGACGTCATATCGACCCTGGCGAACTCGCCAGACACTAGGCTACAATATGATAGAGATCACAAGGGATTTGGGAAGGGATAGGAAAGGATTTGATATACTCGGCAAAACATACTGAAAAGGGGCCTGAAGCTTCTGCCAACAGCAATTCTGTTCTATCACCGACAATGATAACGGCACACTGCCGAAAACTCCAGAACCCCAAACTTGCAAACACAATGATGAACAGTAACCATGAACACGAGAACCATAGGCAGCCCAGGGCACTCAAGCGAAAGACAACCATAGAGCACACTTGCCTCCGCCTCCGCCTAGATATTGGGCGTCGGCTTCGGGTATTCGCCCGGAACGTGTAAGTTGGAGATGGTTGTGTCGTTGCGGGTTGTGCCGGCAGTAGGCCTGCTCGGCAACGCCATCGTGCCATTGGACGGTGCTCCAGCCAAGTTCTCCTCTGCTTTGTGCCCAGGGGTCGATGAATAAGCCACGAAACTTGGGGCATTCGTTGAATCAGCCATGGTCGGGCCCCGTGCGCCAGCAATGGAGTATGCGTCGTGTTGCGGCGACTCCGCTCCGTACGTCTCGGGCGTTTTTGCTGCCGAATTGGACTGCGTGTTCGTCAACTCCTCCTCTCCGACAACCATCAATCCTCTGCCCTCAGACGTGCTATCCAGCCTCTGTTTCCCCCCAACACCGTCCCCCACAGCCGCATCTCCTCGGTGATTATCTGTAGCTGGACTCCGATCGTAAAATGGCTCATTCGTATATGGATTCACCCCGTCTTCCCGTGCCCGATAGGCAAGGACAGCGGCGTGGGATGGTGCCTCATCCATCGGCGTCCGCTCCGTGCTCCCCCACCCTGGATCCGGTCCTGGACGACTGGCGGCGGCCGAAGGGTCCGTGATGGCGCTGCCGGGTAACGCAACCGCCTCCTTGATAGTATCGGCTGCATTGGGGTCCGCCCTCTCGTACGACGCGGTGCTTACACTAGAAGGCGAGACGGGAACCTGTAAGCCTCGCTGCGCGTTTACCTGAAGGTCGGATGGGAAGCGCCCACCTGGTTCGGGTCGTCTGGGCATTTCGGTCTCTTGCCTTGTCGTTTGCTGGCTGACAGACGCAGACGCGGCGAAGGGTTCGTCGTCATCCTCGTCGACGACGCCATCGCTGCTGAAGGACCGCTGCGAGGACCGGCTGAAGCTGCGCGAGTGGCCTCGAACATACTCACTGCGTTCCTCGGGTGACTTTTCCGTGAGAGCTTTGATGTCTTCGTACCAGGCCATCATGGTGTCGTGGCTTTCGGCGCGGAACACCCACGTGTGGCCCCGATGCATGCCGCCGGTTTGACGGCCCTTGAGAATGAACTTGTTGGAGGAGCCGCTTCCGCTAGAGTGCGAGCCTAGCTTCTGTTCCGGGAGGTAAAGGGACATGACCGGCGCTTGTGTCTTATCCGCAGACTTGAACTCGTGCAGATGAGTTGGGGAAAGAACGTACCTGAGGTCACTATGTTAGCCAGCAAATACAGGGGCAGATCACGTAATGACAGGTAGACTCACCATCCAGCTGTATAGCTCTTGAGGTACTTGCTCTTGCGCTCTAACAGTCCCGCCCTAATCTCTTGGCAGGCATAATGGTCACGGCCGGGATAATGGATGAACTGGGCCGACCGTATAGGGAGCTCCGGATCCACAAACTGGTCATCGCGCTGGATGAAATCCGCCCACTCGTGATCCTTGGGCATGGCAATAGGTCCGACACGGAGGTCCTCAACAGCACTATACGCTGCGTCGGCCTCGCGCTTCAAGATGCCGGCGTAGGCATTGTACGATTTTTGAATCTCCCCTACGACGATCGACTCCAACTCTCGGCCCGAGGTTTCAAGATTAAGATATGCCTAGCGGGCGTTAGTATCAATCAGAAGAGACAGGATATCAGCAGGTATTACCTGGTGCAAGTAGTTCTCTTCATCAATCTGCCTCTCCAACTGGCGGTCCACAGTCAGTCTCAGGAGGTACGGGTCTTGCTTGCCCGTAGTCAAGGACGGGTCGACTTCCGTCTGGCCGAGAACCTCCTGGAGGTTGTCGACGGCTTTGCGAGTTGCTGCCATCTCCCGGTCGACGGCATTCTTGAAGTCTCCGGACAGGTTCTTGATCTCCTTGATCTTCTGCTGAAGATCGCTGCGCAGCCCAGTCAGCGCCAGTATGACATCCTCTTCGATCTCGCGCGCCTTGTTTGACTCTTGGAAGGCGAGCTTGTTGTAATTTCTCAGGATCTGGAGAGCATCGTCGAGGCCGCCACTTTGCAGAAAGCCTTGCGGCGTCGCTGTGCTGTTGAGGACATTTGCTAGTTTCGCTAGTGATTTGGAGCGATGCTCGTAGTGTGTCTGAATCTCTCTGAAGTAGGTTATTAGGTCCTTAAGAATCTTGCGCCATGCTGCGAGGGAGGTTAGCGACCGCTGACTACACGAGGATCCGGCGGAGGTCTGACGGCATACCTTGAAATCTGTTGGCCAGGGCCTCGGTAGGATTGCCGGTGGTGGGCACGGGGCAGTAGAACGCGCTGTGCATCTCGTCGGGATCATTGCTAGACTGCAGCGCGAGACTCTTGACGCTGCCGGCCTTCATGCTCCTCCGGCTGCCACTCCGCTTCAAGCTGCCGGACCTCCGGATGGAGGCCTTCTTCTTCAGCGTGTTACCACGCGACAGGCTCACTGCGTGGCTACCCTCAGAAGGGCCGATGGAGCCGGCATAGGAGCTCGTCCGGTGCATGGCGTTGGATGTGCTGGAAGTGGGGCCGTCGATGACGGAACTACCGCGCTGGCTGGCGTCCCACTCCTCGGTGAACTTGGCTGGTCGTTGCGCAAGCGAAGCAGCCAGCGGAGAGGCGTGAGGATTTGTGTTTGCAATGGTATTGGTGCGGGTTACGTCGTCGGCAGCAACGGCAGAGGCCAGGTGAGAGCTTTCAGGCTGGGTCTGGCTGAGATGTGGATGTTGCTGCGGTGATGACTGTGGAAAGTAGCTGCCGGCATGACTGGCGGACCTGGAAACGGGCGCTGGCTCGGGGGCAGGCGAGCTCAGATTGTTTGGGTTGTGGCTTGGTGCAGTCGACTGATATGAAGGGGAGGAAAGGTTGGCCATTGTTTGGTACTTGCTAAGGTAAAGGTACCTTAGGTTTGAGTCTTGACGCAAACGATTCGCGACAGCAATAAAGCTAAGGAGAGAGAAAGTATAACCTGCGGTGCCGGCAAAAGTAGAACTAAACTGTAAACAGCGGCTGACTCTGCTGGAAGGACCTTCCCTGCTTTTGAAATTCTGTCTCAGATGCAAGCAACAAGACAAAGTCGCACGGATCAGGGGCCGCTCCAGCTAAGAAACAGCTTCAGATACAGCGTGCAGTGCCAGGAGTGTCTCGCGAAAGCAGCAGGAGGAGATGGAGATGGAGCTCGAAGCCGGGTAAGGGGAGAAAACAACGATGGGGATAATTACGTAGGTGCTGCTCTTCATTTCACTAAGCGTGGAAACGATGCCAAGATTGCCCAACCCCGCCACAAACCACCAGCAATCCAGTCCGGGAACGGCATCCTGACAGTCCTGAACGAAGCTGGAGTGGCCTGAGCGGGTGCTGGGGTGTGGGGAAGCGAAGGGATGATGATGGCTGCCACGTCCAGAAACATGTGATGCTACTACGTACTACGCTGAAGCTGCCTTATCTGGCAGTCTCAGCATTCCTATACTCTCTCGAAAACGCTCGTTTGCGCACATCTGACGAGCTGAGGCAGAGGTGCCCGGCTTCCAAGTCTCTAAGTAGACACATCGACTGGAGCAAGGTAATTGTCGACAAGAGGATCCTATGGAGCTAGAGGAACAGCAGGAACTTGTGCAAAGGACGGCGTACAGTTTTGTCGCGCAAATTCATGACAGCTGAACAAGAGGGGTCGATGACGTATTCCAGTCCGCAACTGGTCACCGATCTGGAACCTCTTTGGACGATTGAGCTGCAGTCTTCGTCCCTGTTGGGTCGGATAAGCCTTGCTGAGCTGTGATCTCGGAACCTTTCCGGCTGAACACGCTGCGCATCTGATCTGATATTGGCAGAGTCTGCGATCACGAGGCGATCACGAGGCCTGTTGTACTCAAAAGCCTAGGATACTGAGAGACGTGTTTGATTTCTGTCTCCCTCATGAGGTTATCGTCGTGGTACTCATTAGACATTGTCATTCCAACCCTCGAGGCCCATTCGCCCAGTGGACAGTCACCATGGGAACTCCGTTTATCATGTTCAAGGTCAACCCAACTGCCTCCTTCGGTCCTTCCAGCCCTAGTATCACATCTCCGCCACGGCCCTGACGAAGAGAAGGCCTCGGAATATCTGGCGCACATTGCCGCGCGTCCAACACGTCGCGCTCCTCGAAACAAACCCGCGCTCGTGGCCAGACCCGATTCTTGCACTTCCAGGTTGTACGCCCTCATGAAACGGGGTGCAACGTCTCGGGAGTAACCGTAGCATCAGCGCTCGACGTTACCGCCTTCAGCTTCGTCCTCCGCCTCGGGGGAGGCGCTTTCGGCGGCAACTTCTTTTGGCCGCTGCTGTTAAGGTGCACAACGGTCGTCTTAGGACCCATCGGCATCCCATGGCGATGTTGTGGCACCTCCGGCAACAGCTTCTTCGGCTTCACCGCAGACTTCGCGTGCAATTGTGTCGTTTGATTCGCCGCGGTCGCAATCTCCTCCGCTTCCTGCATATCCCTCACCTCCGGCCCAAACTCCGTCTTGCGACTCGGCGTCTTGACACCCGGTTTCTCCGTGACACCCGCCACGACGCTCACGCTACTGGCGCTCTGCGTCGGCGACAGGCTGATTCCCAAGAACTTGCGAGCAACCTCCACATCTCCGCACTCGGAACCCTCCTCCTCTTTCGCTAGCCATTCGACTTTAGCGACTCGGTCGACCAGTCGGACCGTGGTCTCATCCACCGGGGCGAAATGCGCGTTCCCGACACCGCTGAGTATCCGCAGCACCTTTAGTATCTCCTCGCGTTTGTAGTGCGGTGGCTGGCTCAGCTGCGTATGTGCCAGTAAAGGAGACAAGACGCGGAGGTACGTGTGTCTTAGCGCCATGACTTCGTTGGGGAGGTCGAGGAGGTTGCGGATAATCACGTCGAGAAGCACGCGTAGGTCGTTGGTGTAAAAGTACTCGTATGTCGCCTTCGTTGTGAAGAGGAGGTATAGTAGCTTGAGGATCAGTAGCTGAAGGGACGTCTCGGTCTCGCGGTTGAGCAGTAGTATGATGTTTTCGCCAAAGGTCCGAAAGTGTGGCCCGTGGACGCTGAGAACCTTGATGACGCGGTTGGTCAAGGGAACCGATGACAACGACGGATCCACGGCTGCCGTGGTGGAAGCGACCATGTATTGTTCGTTTAGAACTAGCTTTGATCACAGGTCAGAACACAGCTGGCTGCCCAAGAGGGAGGCAACGTACCAGAACGCGTATTACAGGGTAGTGGTATGGGTCATGGGCGTCGTCGGAGTAAGCCTCGATCAGCTGGAACAGGTAAAACACAAAAGCATCGTCCACGTGCATCAGATCTTCGATCCGCAGATGCTCAATCCGGGACATCTCGTACATCAATTCCAGCAAAAGCCTGTGTAGTCGCCCGTCTTGGTCTCTGCACTCCTTCATTAGGTCCAGCAACCTGGCGAAGCACCCAGCATCAATCATCTGGCGAAAGGTAATCTCGTCGGATCGACCGTCGAGGAGCAGGAAGTTGGCGATGACATGGAGCGGGCAGAACTCGTCCTCCTGCAGCAGGCTGTAGATGATCTGGATACGCACATAGTCCTTGTGGTCGCTAAAGATGCGGCTGTCGATGAGTTTCTGGGAACAGCTGGCAAGGTCGTCTTCGTCGTGGAGGAAGCGGTCCCGACAGCTCGAAACAAGGTGTAGCCAGCCTCGCAGGGCATCGTCGATCAGTTCGTGGGTGTCGCAGGCCGACTCGATGACCTCGCCGAGCTCTAAACCCAGTTTGCATGTCAGTAATGTCCAGCTCTGGAGGTACACTCGAAGCATTCTCAAACTAACCATCCCAGAACTGCTGCTCTGACTCGATTGTGCATCTGCTACTATCATCCTGGCCAGCCATTATTCATGATGGTGTATGTCGCTTCCTTCAGTTCTCAGATGCTGTCTCGCGATTGGCATCGCGCATATCGATCACTCAGAGGGTTTCTGCGTGAAGCTGAGCGCATATGTACCAGCAGATGTAGTGAGAATATCATGGGAGGCTGTGAGGAGGCAGACGCTTTGTCAATGGTCAGCAGGTGTCGAGGTTGAATCCAATAAGGTTGATTTCGTTTCGACAATAATCGCCGCTCCCCCGCCGATACGCCGTGATACGGGAGAGATATGTCTTGGACGACAAACGGCCCACATTTTCAGTCCCTTACAGTGCCTGAGGTACCTGATCTGAGGTACAACCTTCTATCTCCTGCGGGAGTGACATCATACCTTCACTTCCACTACCTACCATGTACCTTGAATGGCTTCAGGTTTTGAACTACCTACCTTACCTAGGTAGTGCAAGGTGTCCTGACTCCTTGGATACTGGTTACTTGACCATCAGTTAATACAGGAGTAATGTTGTATTGGATGATTATTGACATGTGCTCCCTAACACAAGAGTCTTATATACACGTCTCTTGCACTTCCCCTTGAACGCCGGCCCAGGTACTATCTATGCCAAAGTGGAATATCATAATGAGGCTAACACGCCTTCAGAACAAATGCTCTCCTCCCTTCTGCTAAAGGTATCATCGTACTTTCACAAGTTGTCTCCGTCATGGACAAGCTATTCCTCATATACTTTCACCTTGTCTGCGTACTCTCGGATATTACTGACCACGCTCTCTTCGATCTCATCGCCGCGACCGGCGGCCACCTTCAGGATTAACTCATTCAGCTTCTGTCTGCCAAGGATGTCGACATGATCCGCCGTATTGGGCCCTCCTCTCGGGTTGAACCTTTCGGGTTCATGCGGCATCTCGACAACTGTCACCTTGACGCCGGCCGGATTGTACCGCTTCATCTTCCACCCCTTATTGCACATGTAACCCGTGCTTAGCAGATTGACGGTGCCATCTCCTTCGCCCAGTATAACACCATGGTCGGCACCGCCCTGTGTAAGACCGGTATCAATCGTTATGTTCAGGTGAGTCGTCAGTGGTGACTCTGGAGAGCGGTAATAGTATGCCCTTTCTGTCGCTTTTCCGATGCCGTAGAAGCAGTAAATCCTGAGACTTGGAGCAAGCGGCAGCCGGGTCTCGAGTGGGTTGATCCACTTCCGGGGGTCGTTCTCGTTCGCCTTTACTTCTGCGCTGGTGCGCGCTACGCCGTGCGAGTAGCTACCCTTGACAGCGTCCTGGTACCAAGGCTCGGTCGTGTTGAACAAGTACTCCATAGCGCCCTCAACCGTCAGGTTCCGATCCGGCGTGGTCCAGTTCATTCCCGACCGGAAGTTGAGTAGAGAACCGTACGAGTGATTTTGCCCTGGCATATCATCCGGTGCTGAGTCCGGCTCGCCCCAGACGGCGTTGCCGCCGATCGGCAACATCGACGACAGGCCGGGCATCGCCCGAAAGATCTCGGCTCTCTCTTCCTTGCTCAGGAACTTCTCTAAACCGTATACGGCGAATGCGTTTAGCTGCGCAGTGTCGCGCATCTCGCCCGAGAGGACGGCCGTGACAGCCTTGACAGCGCCCAACATGCAGCCGCTGACGTTGATCCACGCTTCCACATGCCGCTCAACCCAGTCCTGTCCTCCACGGCCGCCTTGTTCGGATGCAACCCAGTGGAAAAAGTAGAAAAGGACCTGGCTACCCATGCTGTGCGATGTGAGGACGACTTTCTTCCCAGAGTAGGAAGCAGACGTTTCGATATAAGACTTCAGCCGCGTGAAATATTGATCCCGCACCTCGAGATTGGCATACGACAGCCGCCAGTCGTAAGCAGCCGTGAAACTGTTGGTCGGGTCATAGCCAAGCGAGGCCAGGTTCTCAATTATCTTGTTCCAGATCCAGTAGCCTGTGATGAAGAAATCAGTCGCATCGAACCCCTGCGCAGCTCTCAGCTTGATTTCCGGCGGATCAAGTCCTGTCTGTGTATCCAGCATAATGTGTCTTTTCCACACCTCCTTTTCCAGCACTAGAGCCCGCATCATACTCCAGCTTCCCCATAAGCGCTTGCGAAAAAAGGGGCGCGAGACATTCGAAGTGCCCCACGACTCCAGACCGGTTGAAATGACTCCGGGAATCATGACGATCGGGTGAACGGCAGTCAAGCCTTCGGACCGGGCCTTGACGCCGACGGAGAAAGCATCGTAGGTTTCGAGAAAGTCTCGTTCTCCTTTCTGCAGCATCGCACGTCAGTGATAATACCACGCTGGGGATTGCACGGCAGCGGGCAGCAACTTACCACCAAGTCGCGCATGTCCTTAACCAGACCAGCCGGGAGCACATCAAGGAGGCTGTCCATGCTCAGCTCGCCGATGTCTGGCAAATTGATTAGATCGTTGCTATTCGCGAAGAAGCCGGCCACGACTATGCCAAAGAGGCTCCCTAGCAGGAATATGGCCGTTGTTCTCCTCTTCCGAGTCTTCTTGTGGCGATGCACAGCTGTGGTCTTTTCAACATCTTCGGGTTCTTCTGGTTTTTCGGGTGCTGGACTTTCGTCCCGGGGAGTGGGCGATTCTGAGGGGGTGTCGCTGGCGATAGCTCGTCGTCGTCGGAGAGCGGACGCCATGGCAAGCGCCGCAGCCTACCCCTGGGGGCACAGGCCGAACAGGATTCAAAGAGTGACCGCAGGATAACCGAACCGGGTCAAGAAAGCTAAACTACAATCTGACCCGTGAGTCTTGAGAGGCGGGACTTGGCGGAACGCGAGATCAGCAGATAACGCGTTCCAAGTCGGAACTATTGAGTGCCACGAAGTGCAGTGGAACCACGCCGTTGTCCGATGTTAGTCCACAAAAGATCTGGCCGTCCGCAGGGTCGCTTGGCATCGAAACTTCAGACAGAATAGAGACCGAGTCCCGTCGTTCCCGTCGGATGTGTCAATTGCCTTGCGTGACGTCAGCACGAGAAGAAAAGCTAAGGTACCTGCCTCAAGGCGGGTGGCCGCTTGCGCTAGCAGCGCGCATAATCGCCCAATCAGACACGTGAGAATAGTCCGATGTGCGGGCAGGTTGACCGCCATAATCCATTAGCATGTGAAACTGAAATCACCCACCGACAACAACATCTGACAGCGAAGTAGCAACAGCTCATCAGCTGCTTGTCAGACCGTCGTGTCCATCCGCTCTGCAAGCCATACCAAGGTGGATACAAGGCTTGTTTGTGTAAATGGTCAATTGGCATTGACCTCCAGCTCGGAGCTAATTAACTTCTACTCCACGCCATCGTTTTATCCCGTCTTTGTTCTTCATCACCTCTCTCATCTTGCATGATCTAAGCCCCTGTGACATGAGGTTAACGAGATGGAGAAGACTTCTCGTCTGACACAGCTGCCAGCCGAGTTACGCTACATCCAGTACGAACATGGCCTTGAGGAGCAGTACCTACCTGCCATCCGCGCACTGATCTCCAAGGACCTGAGTGAACCATACAGCATATACGTCTATCGCTACTTCCTATATCAATGGGGGCATCTGTGTTTTATGGTACGCAACTGTGCCACCCCTTTACCCGGCTACCACGGCTTACACTGTACTCTTTCCAGGCCCTAGACCCCGCCGACTCCTCTCTGAAAGGCGTCATCGTCTGCAAGCTCGAAACCCATGCCTCTCACTCGCCAGCAACCCTCCGCGGCTACATCGCCATGCTCGCCGTCTCGGCTGCCTATCGCGGCCACGGTGTAGCCACTTCTCTGGTCAAGCGAGCTATCGACGCCATGGCACAGCGCAACGCTGACGAGATCGTCCTTGAGACGGAGGAGAGCAACATACCGGCAATGAGGTTGTACGAGAGGTTGGGGTTCCTACGCTCCAAGAAGCTGCACCGATACTACCTTAACGGCAGCAGCGCATATCGGCTGGTACTGGTGCTGAAGCCGTTCGACCCGGATGCGGCTGCGGACCTGGCCCTGGATAGCCCTCCGATTGCGGCGGCATAAGGCCGCCACCACGCTTACGATGACAGGAAGAGGGCTTGGACGATGGATGGAAGGTCGATAAAAAGTACCAGCCTTCGAAGACGAGTCGAGAACGCCAGGGTGCCTGTCTCAGGTGCGCGCTTATGCCGGGGCAACTGCAGTCAAAACAACATGCCACTGAGATGAGACTTTGGGTAGGGAGGTCAGCTCGGGTAGCGGATAGTCCGAAGTGGACTGTGGACTGATTTTCTGTTGTATGATCAGCTGGATACAGCGGACGGAACATGCAGCATACACATAGGGCAAAGCGTGGGCGAGGGTTTATATTGGAGGCTCGTTTGCATCACGAAGAACAATCACAGCATTTGGTTTGCTCGGATGCGCTGGGTTGATCGTGTGAACTTGTCGAGCCTTCTCCCAGCCCTGTGAGCCATGTTTGTCAACCCACGTCCCCCACTATGTTGTAAAAAGGCAGGTAGAGAGAGATCAGATGAACCGGGACCTGTTCAACAATCCCACAGCTTCGAGACGCTTTGGAAGCGCGGTAAGTTCTCAAAACTACTCAGATAATTCGAATCAGTCACTAACTCCTCACAGCCGGGCTCATACCAGGTGTGCAAACCGGAGGCAACCGCATCGACGCCGGGCTGCAGTTACCCATCTGTTTACATTTTGCCTCCGTTCTGCAGCCAACCGACCTCGAAGCAACAGGCATAGATTCGCAGCAAGGGTATCTCGTGATGTCTTTTGACTGAATAAAAGCACACCGGCCTCTCATTATGCTTCGTCTCTGTCCTTCATGTATGCGAATATCTCTGTCGAAGAGTACTACACATCAGTCAGCAACACATCCATGGCACGACCCGCATTTACCTACCAGCGATGCCCTGATATCCCAAGCATTCTTGCTGCCGATGCCTAGGTACGTGTACGCATCTATACCGTCAGCCTTCCACCCTCATGATTCGCTCCGAGTCACTTACCGCACTTGTAGTAAATAGGCCTGCCGTTGACCCTCACAAGCTCCAGTTCCCTCAGGCGTCCAAGGACCCTCCCGACATCGTCCTTGTCCCTAAAGTCGCGCGTATAAACGCAAATCAGCCTCGCCGACCCTTGCCTCCCCTCCTCGTCTCCCTTTGGGGCAACCTTGGCGGCCACACCAAGCTCATTGGCGGCTGTAGCCCGCGCAACGACTGCCCAAATACCATCCACGGCATTCGGTTCCGGAAACAGCATCCACTTTCCACACCGGACATGCAAATGGTGTGCCAAGTCCAGGATCTGGGTCACAGCCAGCGCGCGTTCCTTGTTGATTTCGCGGGTGGCGATGTTCTTGGTTCTAGCCATGCTTTTGGTCTTGGAGATGAAGTCCGATAGGAGGTGTAGGCGGTCCATTCCGCCTTGGATAAACCTACCCAGCTTCGTGTCAGACTCCAGAGGTGCTTCATCTTCGCAACCCGACACATGCTGGTTCGCCGACTGGGACTTGGGCTCTCGCGGAATGAAGGGGTTGCAGATGTATATCCAGAAATCGGTTGCTGTCACTCGTGTTGTGGACGGTGGCAGCCGGGCCAGGAAGGCGTCAACTGTCTCGTCTAGCTGCCGTGCATATCGGACACCTTCGTATGGGTTGTGGAGGTGGCCTATTTTCGTGTGGGCTGTGACTTGCTTCCGGGGGTGGAAGGGGATGGTGAGCATGAGATCCCGCAGAGCTGTACTGGTGTCTAGCGAGGAAACCCTGGTGTTGAGGTGGGATATTGTTTCCTCGTCACCTAGGTTTGTTAGTTCAGTATTGGCTACCCGTTGAAGGGGTTCCTTGAGCCAGCATACCGTAGAAATCCGAGTCTGAGTCCATAGCTTGTTGGCAGATGAGGTCGAGCGAGCATTCGCCTGAGATGGACTTCGGCGGTGAAAGGAGGCCATCCAGGCCGGGCCAACACAGCTACTTCGTACAGGGGTGATAAATGTAGTTAACGCAGATGAAATTTGGATCTGTCAGGTACAAGCTCGCATATTCGTTCATACAAAGTCCATAGTACCTAAGGAAAGGTAGTCTTGCGACCTCACCTTAGAAGGGTGAAGTGTATAAAGACGGTGAGGTTGGGATCTGAAGGTTCCAGGTTGTTGAAGCTGTCCCGGGATAAGGAAACCACGACCGTTTGGTGCTTGATTGGACATTAAACAACCTGGAAGCAGTCAGGCCCCACTTAAATTAACGACTCGTTCCAAAGTTTCTAGGATAGGTCCCTAAACGGTAACAGCAACATAAGCGGCCTATCTCAGGTACCTTAAGGTACCTACTAACTTGCTACTACGGGGAGAACCCTACCTTATATACTGCGCCAGGTGAGCTTGAGAGACAGGTATTCTCCAAAGTGTGGAACTCGGACTAATTCGAGCATCAGGTGTCTGTGAGGAGAGCACTACCTCTACGGACCGAGGGAAAGACTGCAAATCACCAGACAACGCTTCAGTGCTAGGGATCTAGGGCTCAAGGCTCCAACGAGAGACCGCCAAGGCATCCTCGTCGTCACGATTTGAGTCAGAGCTGCTTGGTACATGACTTCTTTGTCTGGCAAGCCATGGAAAATGCTGGAACGCAGATAGTGTCTCGGCGATCCTTGACGCTAGAACTGCCCCCAAGCTGCCTTGAGTTCTCTCCTCTACTCCCTTCTTATTTTCTAGTTGGAACCTACAACCTCCAGACCAGTGGGGAGGAAGCGGGGGAGCATGAGCCATCTGTAGGGCCTCAAAGACGCAATGGAAGCATTGTGGTCTATGAGGTTGCTGGGCAGGATATAGTCCATGTCCACACCGAGTCTCGACCAGCCGCCATCTTGGACCTTCGCTTCCAAACTTGCTCGGGCAAAGAGGATATTGTTGGTGTAGTCTCCAGCACCGCCACATTGGAGCTCTTCAGGTTCTCATCCTCGCTGTCCGGGCCTCCTTCTTTGACTTTGCTTGGCACGTTGAGACTCCCTGGCATTGGGGAAGACGTGCTGTTCCTCCAATTCGCCTGGCACCCTACCATTCCTGATACCGTGGCCATTGTCACGTCGCAAGGTGGCGTTCACATCTTGCAAGTTGGTTCAGACTACAGGACCTCGCTAGCTACGGAAGATCCCATCATACTTCACAGCCTTGAAGCGTGGTGCGTGACCTTGTCTCCCACAGTTTCGATAACGGGGCAAAGCGAACCACCAGCCTTCACCATATATACTGGAGGCGACGACTCGCTTCTACAATATGCAACCTGCATCGTGAAAGAGCAGCTGCCACAAGACGACGCCTCTCTCAGTATCGAGCTACCACATTCACCTGTGAGCGTCCGAGGCCACGACGCAGGAGTCACTGCAATCCTACCGTTACCTTGCGGGAATGATATCGTGGTGACCGGTAGCTATGACGACCATATCCGAGTATACTCGATCCAGCCCCTTCACGAGACGTTGGGTCTTCGCAAGGCAAGCCTTCTCGCAGAAACCAACCTCGGCGGCGGGGTGTGGAGGTTGCGGCTGATCAAGTGTGACCGTGGTGGTCAAGGAAGAGGAGCAGGCACATGGAAAGCCCTCATCCTGGCGTCGTGTATGCATGCCGGCGCAAGAATTGTGCAAATCAGAGGCTCTGATGACAACATTGGCAATGTCGAGCTGGAGATTCTGGGACGGTTCGAGGAGCACAAGAGCATGAATTATGCCAGTGATTTCCAGCCGGGCACCAATGTCGACGGTCCTGGAGAGCTGGTTTGTGTCTCCACTAGCTTCTACGACAAGCTGCTTTGCCTCTGGACTTTCAAACTCGGCTAGTCGGTGGGCTGTCGTCGTGGTTGCTGGACTAAGTAGGACGATATAGGACACCCTCTTCAAGATGAGCTCGCGTAGTCCGAGGCAATGGTTTTGAGCTCGAGCTTCGTCTTGTGCTACTATATAGAATTGAAGAAGCAGTCGGCATTAGCTAAATACCGCCGCCATCGGCTTAAGCTTAAGTGATGTGTTGATTGAGTGCCAGGTATTTGCCATCAAAGGCGTTTGAAGTTGAACTCGGGTCCCTTGTGGCGCCTGAATAAGGTACCTCAGTAGTAAGGTAAGGTAGTGGGCAGACCCCTGCTTGAGGTACATTATCGAACAGAAGGCTGACCCCACTGCTAGCGCGTCGTCCAAACCTCCCGAGACCGAGCGCGACAACGCCCAATTATTTCTGTAACAAGTACACTGTGACCTAGACTGACTCTACCATATCACACGACGGCAAAGAAGACGGTAACTATCGCATTATTCCCCAGCTTCCCTTGCATCGCAGGCTTCATCCAGTATTTCGTATTAGTACTTTAAGGCCTTCGGCCTACTTGGCCTGGCATCCTTTTGTCTTCACTCAGCGGCCCGGTCACTTCAACTCCACACAACGCCTCGGCGATTGCTGTCCTGCCAAAGAGTCATCCTGCTCGACCTTTCCCTTCTCTCGCTTCTCTGTGTTGCAGGACCTACATGACAGTGTCTGAGCCACTCCAAGTGGCGAGATAATCTCTCCTCGTCCATCTTCTCAGCCTCCTCTCCTGCCCAACCTGCGGTACGCCACGATCATGAACGGCATTCCGCTCAACGGAGCACACCCCGCCGGTGCGCTCTCCGGCAACGTTAACGGCGGCGACCCCATACTATCTCGAATACACGAGGCCCTCAACATTGTCCACAGTCCCTACTCTAGCAACCAGGCCCGACAAGAAGCACAGTCCTTCCTTGAGAGCGTAAAGGCGCTTCCGGAAGCCCCTCAACATGGCTTTACCCTGGCCCTGGACAATTCCCACGCGCCCATCCTACGCCACTACGGCCTCTCTTTGCTGGAGCACGCGGTCAAGCACAAATGGAGTGAATACAGCCCGGAGCAGGCCCAGTATCTACGAGGCTGGATACTGCAGCTGGCCCAGAACGTTTCCAAGAACGATCCACTCTACATCAGGACAAAGATTGCCCAGCTATGGGTCGAGGTGGCTGCGAGGTGTTGGGCCGCCGAGTGGATGGATATGGATGAGCTCCTTGTCCAGATGTGGCGGGTCCCCGACTCTGCAGTACACAAGGAGCTCGTGCTACAAATCCTCGAGACCCTATCCGACGAGGTCTTCAGCGGCGACAGTCCGATATTTGCCATGCGCGAAAGTGTCCTTAGCAAGGCGTGCGTCGAGATATTCACTCCTGCTGCTGTCTTGACGGAAGCATTCCCCAACAGACAAGAAGGACCTGTGGTCCGATGCGATGATGAAGGCTGGCTCCAGAGGATCGGCTCGTTCCTGAATGACTGTCTAAATGGAGACATGCAGACTTACGACGATTTAGCAACATGCGCCATCAGATCCCTGACCGTCTTCTACTCTATCATGCCGTGGGCCATTCCAAAAGCCATCAGCTCGGCTCAGTGCGTCCAGTATATTTGCAAAGGGCTGGCATCGTCGCACCTTGGCGTCCAAAAAGCTGCCCTGGAGGCACTCCATGCTCTGTATTCTCGTCACAGCTTCACTGAGGAGGAGTTCACAGCGCTCGTCCTGCCCATGTATGATGCCGAATTTGTCAACCTTTGCGGGAGACTCTTTGAATGGTCGACCGTTGACGCTCAGGACATCGACGACGATAAGTATCAATTCGCTAAGAAATTCTCCGAGATGATATCCTGCCTCGGCGGATACCTTGGCAGGAGATACACGTCTATCCCATCAATCGCCGACATCCAACCGTTTCTACAACTCCTTCTACTTGTCGTGCAGAGCCAGAGTCTTGTTGTCTCCATCCCCGTCTTGGTGACCTGGACTCGCCTTCTGAGCCACCGGACTGTCGGCCCGCTCGTTGCCAATACTCCTCTCGTTGGTCCTCTGCTAGATGTCTGTAGCGCGAGGTTAATACGTTACGAGAGTCTTCCCGAGGATACTGAAGACCCAACTTTTGTACTGTTACTGGAAGACACCGACACTATTCCGGAACGGCATGCTTTCCTTGGCAACTATCGGCGGTACAGCTCTCAGGTAATTGAGAGCATTGTGCAGTTGAAGCTGTCTGATGCTTTCGTGCATATACTTGGGCAGGCCGAGAATGTCATTCGGACTCTATATGATGGGCAGCCGGCGCTAGATGGTAGGGACCATTGTCTACAACTGGGAACTTTGACTAATTCCTGAGCAGTTGCGAACTATTCGAAAAACTCAATGCCTGTTCTTCGAGTTGACGCCCACTTTACTGTTGTAGAATCGGCGCTGAAGGGCTATGTCAAGTGGAAGACGCTCCAGGAGGACGACGAAGAAGAAGTCCGCTCCCCCCCCAGACCTCCTCAATCCTTGGCCGAAACTGACTTAAACCAGGAGCAGAGAGTAACCGCCATGGAGGCAGACTTCGAGGCCTGGTGTAACCGCCTCTTGGACGTGAAAGCTGAGGTATGTCTCGGGCTTGTTCAAGCCCGGTGCGAGATCTCAATCATATACTGATATGGATTACACTATCCAGGACCCTATGATTCGGAAGCGGATCCTCCAACTCCTTGTGGCCTTCTCTACGACTGCGCTTGAGAAGAACGCACCATTCATGCTCAAGGTCTTGGAACACATCCTCATGACCTGGCCTTCTGCTCAACCTGCATACAAGGTGTACAACGAGGCCATCAAGGAGCTCCAGGCCGAAAGCCTAGTCGAGTTACAGAGGTTGGCGTCGAAGATGCCGGACCACCTTCTGGTGAGTGTGACTGTCATGTCGGAGCGTGTGGCCCCTTTGCTAACGATCTGACAGGATGTGTACGATCAGTTGGAGGCAAAAATCCAGGAAATGATTGCCTCCGGAACTTTGGATGAGAAAAGGCAGTTAGCATACCGGAGTTTTCTCTTTATCATCATGTGAGTTGTTTTGGGCCCTGGCCAAATTCTGTCCAGGTTGTCTGACCCATCTCGCCAGTCACCGTGCCTCGCGACTCGATGCCCGAACCCGTATCCAGCGTCTGCGTGCGTTCATAGATCCTGTAAAGGCCTTGTGGAACAATGACGGCTTGAAGCAGGCTTTGGGCTCGTATGGCGGCTTCTGCGAGCTCCTGGGGTTGGATCGAGCGCAGAAGTATATCGCCCAACGTCGCATCCACGAAATCAGGGACTGGGGCTCCGTTGACCTTGACGCTGAAGGTCGTGCGCTCCAGGATGATCTGGAAGAGCGTCAGACGGTAAGCGCCCCTTTCTAGTGCCTTTGATGTGGCCTTCTCTGACGGTGCGACAGCGTTTACCCCTTCGAGCCACGAAGACCTTCCTCACTTATTCAGTCGAGAAAATCGAGAAGAACTCCCCTCCGTATCAAGCGTCGTGTGCTCTGTGGCAAGATGGGTTCCCTCTGATACTGCCAGAGCTCCTAGACTTCCTAACGTTGGTTATATCTGCCGCTGGCTTTCTCCCTCAAGATTTTTTATAGCTGACAGAGACCCAGACACGCGCACGCGGCACACAATCCAACAAACTGGACACTGCTAGCACCAGATATGCAGTCCATTGTAGGACGGGTATTGACCGATCGATTCTGGCAAGCCGGCATCTCCGAGGGTAGCAAAGACGACTTTTACGCAAGAGTGTCCAATAAGAAAGGGACTCTCGAAGGGCTGGCATCTAGCATTCGTGGGACTGTCAGGTTCGTGCGCGAGACCTGTTATGCCATCATTTATTGCATGAGCAGGCTGGATGTCCAGTTCTACGGCTTTTCCGAACTGCCTGGGCCATTAGCTCACGCTTTGTTTGCCGACTCCTACTCGCTATCGGCACACCAAGTCATCAATCTCCTCAACCTAGTACGATATCTTGTCGACCACTGCCCGGTTGAACTGCGGCCTCATTTTTTGCCGCCCATACTAGCGGTTTGCTTCCAGCAGATGGATGCCAAGATCATGTCAGAATGGGACAAGCTGGAGCAGCAACAGGGTGTCCAGGCTGAAGGCGATGCGTTGACAGAGGAGATGAAGGCCGAGAGTATCTTGAGACAGCTCACCTACACTGCCGTCGTCATGGTGGCCGACTTTCTCGATCCAGCCCGGGCGGTTGAGGTCGACAAAGCTGCCCCCACCACATCGCGGTATCCCTCTCTACGCAAGTTCTGCTTGATGCAGAGTCAGATCGTGGAGCCGCTCCTGCTTTTCTGCATGCATGCCATCAGCATGCGTGACGGGAGATGCTGCGGGGTCGTGCTACGAGTCTTTCGGTCTATCGTTCCAGAGTTTTGCGTCCCAGAGTTGGGCAGTAGCAGCACTTCTGAGGCAAATCATCGCCACACAGACTCAAAGCCGACAAATCCATTCCCCATTCCGCCCGATACCTCGAGCGCGATACGGGAGTTCATCTCGTCGGACGTTTTGAAGGCTTGCATCAGCTCCCTGCATGACCCCTATTTCGTCGAGTCGCAGAAAGACATTGGGGCTCTGATCGCGACCATTCTTGTCAACTACTCAAGCGCTACCACGACCCCGCGAGACATCCTTATGTCACTGCCGAGTATCAAGGAGCAAGATGTGTTGCAGACCATCGATTACATATCACGGCCGGGCATGGCCCATCGCCAACAACGGTCTCTAGTCTTGGACCTACTGAAGGATCTGAAGGGTGTGAGCATCTCGGAGATGGGCAAGTTGAGCAAGGGGACGCCCAGCAAATCCGAGTCGAGGTTTAAGCGTCCACAGCGGAGCAAGATGGCGCAGCAATTCATGACTGCTCCAGCTCCGTCGGGAATGGTCGGGGATGTCGCCGCCCCTGCTGGTGCCGGGGACAGGAGGAAGACTCCCGACCTTGAGGGTGTCGCTAGCATGTTTGAGGGTAGCTAGAACCACCCGTTGTGAGCTTGTCAGGTCGGAGCATCGCTTGGAGAGGCGGTCTGTCTGGGAACACATGTACAGATACTGGGCGGATGTTTCCCGGTCGCCTCGACTGGCGTGGACGGAGAATAGAAAGTCAAGCGGAGGGTCGGCGAAGAAAAGAGAAGAAGCGAACGGCGCAGGCCGAACATACTTAGCTTTAGATGCCATTTTGTCCTCGAGTGCCAGTGAAGAAGGTGACAGGAGAGTCCACTTTGCGGACTCTCTCTGCCTCCAATCTCGTCTGTCAACAGTATGAGTCCCTACCTAGAGGTATTGATCGTTGATATCACCATCATCTGAACTTGGTCAGAACACATGATGAGCTTAATTTGCATCCTATGAGACCTGCCGATGATTGAGCCGGCATAGACAGCGGATTGGCATAGCCTGGAGTGAATAAAAGGAATGACAACGGCCAACGAAGACCTTCTCTGGGGGCAGGTAGACTCCCTGGTAGGTACCTTATCTAATAGAACCTAAGGTAAGATACCTTCCAATATAACATATTAAGGAGGCCTAGGAGACATCAAAAGAAGACCTACCACCGCCTGGACTGCCAATGACTGCCAGCTGCAATTACAGGGGACGTTGCGTGAAGATAGGCGGCGGGGTATGTGCTACCCCGCCATACCAAGCAGAGCAGTGAAGACGTAGAACAGTGTCGACGTCACTGCATCGCTTCTCAGGTGCCCTGGTCAAGAAGGCTCAACCCGAAATGCAACGTGATCTTCAGCCGGCATCTCCCTACAACAAAACAACAAAACCATCGCAGAAGTAGACACTTCCTAGGCTTCCACGACCAGAACGATCAAGAAGTGTACCACCACAAAGCATAATTGCTCAATGAAGAGGTAGCAGCATGCTCGTTACAGCTGCTGTAGGCTTTCGATATCAAGACGACAGACAAGTTGAGGGCGCCATGCGCTCTCGCCGACGACATTCACAATGATGCGCAACACCCTGTCCATCCTGCAAAAGACCTACGACGAGTGTTACATGCGATGCTCCACCGCTGTCTATTATGAGAGTCAGGTATGTTACTGGATAAGGATTCAGTTTGTCAGGTCAAAAGGTTGTTACTGACTGCCACCTCTTCGATTCCTCGTATAGGGCAACGAGCCTGAAGCTATGAGGTGTTGGAAGACAGCTCTGGATCAGATCTACGACCACAAAGCCAACAAGATGCCCAGGGACCATGTTGTTCGAACCGAAACCGAACGAGCACTCACAGAGAGTCTGCGCCAACTGGAACTTCAATGCAAGGAACGCATAGATCTTCTCGAAGCCCTACGCATATCCCGTCAGGAGGATGTGTCCCAGCGCGCATCCTCCTCTTCTGGGGGCAATCCGACATTATCTTCCGACTCGTCGGACCAGGATCGGGGAAAGGGGTTTATCGGGGGTGGTACGATACCAGCAATCACATACCCGGAGCTCTCCAAGCCTACTCTTCCCCCACGACCCTCGCTCCAACCGCGGACTTCCTCAGAACAAGCTGTGATAGGAAGTAGAAACAGGAGGTCGAGTCTAGATATTGACCCCCCTGCATATCATTCCCCCAGCTCAAGGCTACCGCTGTCACCTTCGATGCCGCCTCCGTCCATACCACAAGCCAAGCCATCCCGATCTCCAAGCCCAGAACGCCCAGAGCGGCACACAATGAGAACAACCCTTCGCGGCCATAGGAGCAAAGACAAGAGCTCCAAGTCCACTCTTTCGAAACAGCCTAGTACACCTTCGGACGGCCCAGGTGCGAGCAAGGCGGCAACGTTGGCGTGGACGTCCCTCCTTTCAAGAGATAGGGGAACCAAAGCAGCATCCATTGGTCAGGCCACGTCAACTACGTCTCGACACTCCGAGGACTCGCGAAGTACCCTACAAAGGACACCGTCTCAGACTTCCCTGCATTGGGACAGCCACTCCCGAAGGCTTGTCACACCGCGAAACAATAGTTCTAGCACGCTGCCGGACCAGAAACTGGAAGCTACATCCGTACGATACTCGGGTGAATACAACTTCCCCCAACCTTCACCGTTATCTATCAGCGCAGCACATAGTGCGCTTAGCTCATTGAACCTAAGAAATACTACCGATCGCTCTAGTATGGATGCAGACCCCATCAGCCGCCACCGGACTGCTCCCTTGCCGAGTCCATCATTACGGCCGCCTCTGACTGCTAGCGCGCAATCGAACTCCCAGGCGGAGCTTGATACCACCTCCTCCCACCTACGGACAGCATCCTCCAGTCTAGTCCCACGGCGTAAACCGTTGGAACAGACACAGTCAGCTGCCCGTAATGTTGCTACACCCGCACGGAAGACGATGGCGTCGGATCGACGGGAATCTGGAACGGCAAAAAGATCGAATCGGAAAGTGAAGGTATCAAGCTCGTCCAGTGCGGACGAGGCAGCACCGGGCAAGGCTTCCCGGAGACGAGGTAAAGAGCAAGGTCATGGTGACGGGTGTGAGGATTCAGACATCCGAAGCCCAACTCCGTGCAGCTCGTCCGAGAGCGAAGGCAGGAAAGTCGATAACACTTGGAAGAAGAAAAAGGCTCACGTCCTCAAGAACCTGCCTCCCGGGGTCGATGAACACGCTGCTAAGCAGATACTCAACGAGATCGTTGTTCAAGGAGACGAGGTCCACTGGAGTGATGTGGCGGGTCTAGAAATTGCCAAGAACGCTCTTCGGGAAACGGTCGTTTACCCTTTTCTCCGCCCGGACCTGTTCATGGGGCTCCGGGAGCCGGCTCGAGGAATGCTTCTGTTCGGACCCCCTGGTACAGGCAAGACAATGCTGGCTCGTGCAGTCGCCACTGAATCCAAGTCGACATTCTTCTCGATATCCGCCAGCAGCTTGACGAGCAAGTACTTGGGCGAGTCTGAGAAACTCGTGCGAGCACTGTTTGGGTTGGCCAAGGTGCTAGCTCCGAGTATTGTCTTTGTGGATGAGATCGACTCTCTGCTCTCGCATCGCTCAGGATCCGGCGAACACGAAGCCACGAGGAGAATCAAAACCGAGTTCCTGATTCAGTGGAGCGACCTCCAAAGGGCCGCTGCCGGACGAGAAAACGGGGAGAAGGACAAGGAACGCGGAGACGCCAACCGCGTCCTCGTCCTGGCTGCGACGAACCTACCTTGGGCCATTGATGAGGCAGCGAGGAGGCGATTTGTGAGGCGGCAATACATACCGCTACCGGAACCGGAGACCAGAGCAACGCAGCTGAGGACACTCCTGGGGCAGCAGAAACATACTCTAAGCGAGGACGACATAGAGAAGCTCGTCGCGCTAACAGACGGTAAGCCCGACCTTTGGAGAAATGCATGCACGTGGACGAGTAAGTCTTGCTAATGGACTGGTAGGATTCTCGGGCTCCGATATAACAGCTCTGGCCAAGGATGCGGCCATGCAACCTCTCCGCTCTCTCGGCGAAGCCTTATTGCACATGACTATGGATCAGATAAGGCCGATCGAGCTGGCTGACTTCGTCTCTAGTCTGTCGACCATCAGACCGAGTGTGAGCAAGGCTGGTCTGGAGGAGTACGAGAAATGGGCCAGAGAATTCGGCGAAAGGGGAGGATAGATGGACGTCAAATACCCCATTCGAAGGTCCTGTATTAGGCCAAGGAAGACACGTCAACGAAGACTGGTTGTCGACAGCATCATCTATACGCTGTCGTTGCTGCTTTCGTGCATAGGGCGAGGACCTGGCTGGGCGGGCAATGCTGCTCACAGACACGAACGAGCAAGGAGACTTGCTCCAAGCCGTCGCAATAGGATGAAGCAATAGACATTTACAAATCCATATCGTCATTTGAACTTGACGGCATAGAACGCTTCTCCGAGCTAGCAGGAGACCATTTCCGATGTCAATCCACAGAGCCAGATGGTGCTTGTCTCATCCGAAGGGATGATATTCCCGGGCCACCCGACCATGTTGCAGCTTACGTACCTTTTGTGCTGTACATACAGTACATACATCTACATCCAATAGTCGCCTGTGTAGGGAGTCCGCCACGACGACGAGCTGCCTGTTGCTCAACTCATAACACAGTATGGCTTCCAAGATTGCTGAGGCTGACAAGGTAGGTGAAGGGTGAAGGGTGAAGTCTGCCTCTACTGTGGTACAAGTATGTGGGTTAGGGACGCGGGAAAGGGAGGGGGGAAAGGACAGGCCGAGGCTCAATTCCAGAAGCTCGAACGTCCATGTGGTGTGTGTGGGTGGGTGGGTTGCATACATCAAACCTGGAACGTAACTGCTCTTGCCTGTCTTGTACTAACCTGGAATTGTGCATACAATTGCCGGTGCGTGCTTCGCATCTCCGGAAAAGCACAACAACCACATTCCGTCTGTTTTTTCTTAGTGCCCTGGCTGACTGGGGATCTTTCAGTGAGATGAGGCGTCCTTGACCCTTGACGAGCGGCCTTTACACCGTACACCGTGCCGGCTAGTGGCAACACGGTCAAAGGAAGAAGGCGCATTCACAAGCAATCAAGTGTCGTGACGTCGACGGAATACAGGTTACATACCTCGGGCACTTGGTTATGACCCTTCTAGTCTCCAACATCCTGTCCTCTCCCATGGGCTAGGTATGTACAATACACAGCCTCTGGAGAGCCAGGACGGTCAGGAGTTCCAGGACAGGGGTTACACTAGGACGCTCCACTACCTAAGGTAGTAAGGGTAGTGTACGCTACACTTACAGTACCCCAGGCTCGCCCCCCCCCATGCATGTAGTCATGTACACAGTACAGCACGTCAAAGCGGCGACGGTTCTCATCCATCACCTTCGTCACTCTCATATCGAGCCAGTCTTGTATCCCTGATTGTTGGTATCTCGAGAGCCGGAATACTTCATACAAGAACCACAAACATCTCCGGTTTCTCCAACGAAAAGATGAACAGCATTGGCGCAACAGTTGTCGCATTTTGAGGTACTGTATGTACATGTGCGTCAAGGTATAAAGCAAATGCCACACTCCCGGGACCAAGTCGTTCCATGTCAATGCAACCTTCTTTCGCCCGGACCATACTGAGCTCGGTTAGTTCATGTCCTTCTCTTGTCTGCCACGGGAAGATCCACGACCTGCCAACCTGGTTGGTCGTCCCGCGTCCCAAGGTGCCAGGGCCGGTCGAGGCCTTCTCTTCCTGCCAGGTCTGTGGAGCAAACATCCTTCAGCAGAAGTTGAACCTGACACGAAACACCCAATCTCAAACCTGGAGGCAGTGGCTGTGAAGAGACTGGCTCGTACGGAAGCTGACCTGATCAAGATCGCAGTCCTGGAACCAACAATACCGCACACAGCTCAGCTTACAACTCCTCCTTGTCCTCTAGAGACGAACCATGATATTTTACGCCGGTCAGTTCGCAGTCGCTGCAGCAAATATCCACGATACCCAGTGTTAGATAGTGGTGCTTCTACACCGGCCTAGCCCGACATATACGAATACGCTGGCCTCTGACACGCGAGTCCACGACTTACAGCTCAGCCAGCTCTCACCACTCACACGGATTGACTGTCGAGGTCCGAGTACCTGCAGAACACTCCAATCGTCACGTTATGACAGCACTTTACCTTTCCAACACCTGTTCCATACCATAGGAGTTGTCCAATCCTCACGCCGACTCGGCACGTCAACGCCCTCAACTGCCAAATCGTCGAAAGCCTCAGTAATTGCTGCTTGGCCAAAAAAAAGCTCATGTCAGTGCGCGAATCCTAGCGCTCGTCCGTCGATCCTGCAGCTTGCTTGCAAGCACCTCTCACTATCTATCGATACAACACCGACTTGTTCTTAGCTCAAACAGAACCCTACAAAGTGAAGTTGATCCTCCTGCAGTCAGCCACCAAAGTGTCCCCAAGAAACTTTGTAAAAGAGTTCGTCAACCTCGACCAACAGCGATGGTTTACTGCGGGAAGCCCTCGAGGGGCTGTCAGATGTGCCGGACACGACGTATCAAGGTCGGTTGTCTCGATCCATTGGGTCTCTAGATGAGTTTCCCCGGTGACAGCGACGATACTCACGTCTTGACAGTGTGATGAAACAAAACCTACCTGCAACCAGTGTGCTAAGTCTCACCGCCAGTGTCCTGGTTACAAGGACGAGTTCGATCTTATATTTCGCAATGAGACAAAGGCAACCGAACGGAGGGCGCAGAAGGCTGGCAAGAAGGCTTCCATTTCTAGCGGGACATTTCGCATTGTAGGTCGGGAATCTATCTCGTCAGTGTCGTCCGATGGCAGCCTTTCACCAGCCATCAAGCATGCCATCAAGTCCCCACTGGAGATGGCCATCATACCAGCCATTGAGATTCCTGTCGATGCGAAGGCGTCCTGCCACTTCGTGTCAAACTTCGTTCTCGTGCCCCGTCAAGGCACCACCAGAGGATTCATGGACTACCTAGTTCCCCTGCTCCGGGCCGAGCCCCCGGACGGCCATCTCCAGCACGCCTTCAACGCGTGTGCCTTGGCCTCTTTGGGCAACCGCGTGGCATCCAATAGCGTCAACTTCCAAGAAAAGGCGTATACCGAGTACAGCAAAGCCTTGGCCGGCACGAACACGGCACTCCGCCATCCGGAGGGATCCAGGTCTGATGCCACCCTAGCCGCCGTACTAATGCTCGGCATGTTCGAGAATATCACAGCGAAGCAGATGGGCGATTTCGCATGGGGTTCGCACGTCGAAGGTGCTATTCAGATAGTCAAAGCCCGTGGACGGAAGCAACTACGAACCAAGACGGGACTGCTTCTGTTCATCGCCGTACGCACACAACTTGTAAGCTCTCTGAACTCCAGGCTCATCGCGTGTTCCCGTTCTGACTGGTTCTTGAATGGAGATCATCCACACTCTCACCTCAGGCAAGGCACCAATTATGGGCGCCGAATGGTGGCTCAACGATGCGGTAAAGGACGAATCAGCGGCAGCCTGCCAACGAATCAACCTCAAAACAAGCGAGCTGCGAGCCGAGGTGAACAGGGTCATGATGGGCGTTTCACGTTCGCCCGAGAATCTGGAGCTGATGCTGGCCTTGATGCGGCGGGCACAGCAACTCGACCAAGAGGCAATGACATGGATGAAGTCGCTGCCGGATCACTGGCAATACCGCACCCTCTGCTGGGAGGATAACGTTCCGGGGGGTGATTTCTCACGGGCCGAGGTGTTCCCTGGCCGGGTGGATGTGTACGCAGACTTCTGGATCGCGAGTGTCTGGAATATGGTGCGGACGGCGAGGTTGATATTGTCGAGCGTTGCTGTCCGCTGCGCAGCGTGGGTGTGCTCGCCGGTAGATTACCGGACTACACCCGAGTACGCGACTGCGGCGAGGACATCCGTGGATATGATCACGGATGTTATTGCGAGCGTGCCGTATCATCTCGGCTGGCATGCCAAGAGGAGGCATCTCTTTGACAACGAGAGTCTGTCGGGCTTTGCGTGTGGGGAGGAGGATGGCATGAAGGGTCTTGCCGGGTATTTTCTGACCTGGCCGCTGGCATGCGTCATGAACCAGGACTACGTGTCGGATGCACAGCGGCAGTGGATCACAGGACGGCTAAGGTATATTGGGGATGAATTGGGTATTCGGTACGCCCACATTCTCTCACAGGTGAGTCCTCTCATGCCAATCGACTCAAGTGCAACGAAGGACCGGTGACTGATGTTCAGCATATAGTTACAAATTCGGATACCGTCCATGCTAATCCGTCGCGATGGGCTCATGGCGCAACCGTACCCCATGGGGCACAACTTTGTCAAGCTGATGTCGGCAAAGATGCCGCCCACCGCTGGTTACACGATGAATCCTCTTCAGCAGCGGGAGGCCATGCAAAAGGAGTACGCTGAAAAGCGGAAGGCAGAGCTGCTCGACAAGGCATCCGGAGGGAGCTCAAGTCCAGACGAAGTCAAATCTGTTGCTCAAAAGTGGTTGACGGTGTAGCACTGCTGTCGATCAAGCATGTGATACTGTCATGTTCCCAGTTTTATTTATTTTTCAAGCGGGAAGGAGGAATATGAACAGACACTTTTGGTTCTGACTTTGTATATTGGTTGCCGGCTTGGGTTCTTGGCTGCATGCAACTTGGCCTCGGGAGTTATATTATCGGGATAACCCAGTTGCGGGCGGACTGGGAATTGTATCAATAGGAGTCATTCAGAACGAGGACGGGAAACGACGTGGCATGCTCTCGACGTGGCGTGTGAAGGATACTGTGGTTTACCAACTATAATGATTGGGAAGGGGCTCATATTCTACTCGAACTGGAGGAGTCGAAATTGACTCTCGATAGTAGACAGCCTGAGCAGTTCGTGCCAGTTTGAAATATATCTGCACTCCGTGGTCAGCACACAAGTGACGTGACCATGGCACAACATACGCAGCTAAGGTAGACACCTATGAAGACACCTAGACTGTGTACTTCTCTGTCCTCCTAAAAATGCAATCATCCGCCAAGTGGTGGTTGACCACTGTACCCGTTTGTGAATCATGGTATTTTAAAACAGTGCCACGTAATTCATCCTGAGTTTGCCTTCAGTCAAGGCCGGGTATCTTTTTTGGTCCATCCTTGATCCCTCATACGTTGTCCGGACACCTCTTGCTTCCCGCTCGCCGTCCCAAGATCCCAAAGACCCTACTTATTCTTCTGCTTCTTCTTCTTCTCTTCTTCCTCCTCCTTCTTCGCGCCGGAACCCAAGTTCCAGGCCTTGACGACCCAGCTCTGCGTGGCGTCGACGTAGTTCTCCTCCTTAACTTGCTTGACCCCGACCCGGAGGCCGTCCTTGGTGAAGACAACGTTTTTGCTGCCCATCTTCTGCGATGCGGTCTGTTGGATTTTGGTCACGGATAGGTAGACCTGGTAGCCTATCCAGCCTAGGCCGGCGACGAGGAGGAGGAGAATGAGAAGGGGGAGCGTCTGGCTGTAGATTGGGTCAGCAAGGTGGGAAGAAGAGAGGTTGGGTATGTAGATGCTTCTGCCTTACCTCAACGCGGAAGGCGGCGCCGCTGGCGTCTTTGAACGGCCAAAACCCATTGTCGCGTATTTAAGATGCGCGCGTCTTGTTTATCGGTCACTGTTTGGCAATGTGCTTGCGGTCGTGGGAGACTGCGAGTTTGACTGCGCAAGAGGGATCCGAAGAAGCTCGAAGATATTAGGATGGACTCAATTGTTCGTTTGGATCATAACCAGAACACACAAAAGTGTTACAAGCAATTGAAAGCAATAAATGATGCTGGGGAGAGAGTTGGATAAGGTATGCAGGCGAGGTTACGCGGCAGGTTGGCAATCAACAGATCAAGATATCGATTCACAGCTGGATACATGTCTTCCAGCAGCTATTGGACCCCAGTTAAACAAAGTCTAGGGGGCACAACCAGGATCTTTCGGCAGCACCCAGCACCAACGAAATGGCTCGTGTCTCGTACGACGTCCTGGAAGGCCAGCGACCGTGCCGTAAATCGTAAATACAAATAGGTACGAAACCTTATCCTCTATTGGCAGGATCGTAAAAAGGGAAACCACCGTTAGGAACAGGGCGTCTGTTGAAGTACCACCTTAGCTAAGGGATCTCAATCATTCTTTTCCTGGTACGTAGTGTAGCTGCGGCAGTCCCCGTCTTTCAAGATACGTACGTACTTTAGCGGCAAGAGCTGAGGTGGAGAGGGTTCTTGAACTGGCCCGAGCGTCACAGATGGAAACCTGGTGGAACCTAGTGGGACAGGCCACGTGATCAGTCACGGCCCTCCTGGATTTTGTGGCGTCTCGGCTGGTGGCAGGGAGGCTGGCAGCTGCACGTCAACAGAGAGGGAGGATGTGCTATGCAGTAAGAGGGGCGGCTTGGAAGGTGCCCACAAGTTTTGAGCTAATGTTGAGGACAGCTCTCTATTCCAACCACCAAGGTACACACACCTTCGACGCTACTCCGATCAAGGCATTGCCTGACACCGACTGATTCTACCCCCAAGAATATGGCTTTGTCAGTCTGGTAACAAGGCAGCAGTTCCAGACCCCGATATTCGCGTTTGAAGCCAGCCTGTTCGTTCCGTTGCCGCCACCCGAAAGCGACTTCGCGACTCTGGAGCCAACGTCACTTAGCAACAATTCCCCCACTCTTCAACATCTGCATTCATCATCTCCTCCTGCAAGCTGCCATAGAACAAGAGTTTCGTACGGATTCGAATAGGCAGGACACGGCCCATGCACCTCGTCTTCTCCCGGACTGCCTCTCCTCTTGATATTGATATTGTCGTATATCAAGCTCACCGCCCAGCCCAAGACGAGCTACACCGAGCCGAGACTCCGCCATGTCTGCACCCAACGACGGCTTCGGCGGCGGATATCCGTCGGCGCCTGAACAGTACGCTCAGCAGTCTCCTTATCCCGAACAAGCTCAAGGCTACGAAGCCGCGTCCTCGCCTCCGCCTTCGGCCGCCGGCGCCCAGGCTGCAGACCATGGACGCAAGAAGAAGAGGGCCTATGCCGCACAAGCTTTTGAAGTTGGTCAAGGAGGGAACGTTGCTGCTGGAGGACAGCTGCCTGCCGCGGGTCAGTTTGGGGCTCCGCAGCCTCTGACACCCGGTTACGGAGGCTACCCGGCCCAGGATCCGCAAGCAGTTCCAGCATATGGTGGCGCTCCGGCATATGGCGTGCCACAAGCCGGTGCTCCTGTCGCTGGACCCGGTGGATATCAGGCCCCGGAGCCTTACTATCCTTCGGCTGCTCCCGGCGCCGCCGCTGGCGTGGCCGGAATCACGTCGGGCCTCTCCGGTATGCAGCTGGGAGCTGCTCCCGGAGCTCAACCAGCACAGCCAGCAGCCGCTCAGGCCAGACCTGTCGCTCTGAACCAGCTCTATCCCACAGATCTTCTGAATCAGCCTTTCAACGTTTCAGAGCTGGATCTTCCACCACCTCCTATCATCCTCCCACCAAACGTGAGTTGATTTCTTCCTTCGCCGGCGTGAATGTCTCCAGCAGGCTTAGTTGCATCTCTAACCACCTTTCGTAGTCGAGCGTCACTCCCTCGCCAGATGCCAACTGCCCGCCGAAATATGTGCGCTCTACGCTAAACGCCGTCCCCACAACACACTCGCTTCTCAAGAAGTCGAAGCTCCCTTTCGCCTTGGTCATCCAACCGTACGCCGCTCTTCACGATCTGGACGATCCCGTGCCAGTTGTCCAGGACCAGGTCATCTCCCGCTGTAGGAGGTGTCGCTCATACATCAACCCTTATGTGACATTCCTGGACCATGGCCATCGCTGGCGGTGTAACATGTGCAACCTCACCAACGATGTGCCACAGGCCTTCGACTGGGATGCAGCTGCTCAGAAGAGCGTGGACAGGTGGCAACGACACGAGTTGAACCACGCGGTGGTCGAGTTTGTTGCGCCGCAGGAGTACATGGTCCGGCCTCCTCAGCCACTCGTGTACCTCTTCCTCTTCGATGTGAGCTACGCAGCGGTTTCTACCGGTCTTCTGGCAACCAGCGCCCGAACCATCTTGGATAGTCTCAACAGGATACCGAATGCCGACCGACGGACGCGCCTGGGCTTCATTGCCGTCGACTCCGGCCTGCATTACTTCTCTGTGCCAAAAGACACCGAGGAAAACGGAGAGACGAGCATGCTCGTTGTTAGCGATTTGGATGAGCCTTTCCTGCCAGTTCCCCAAGAGTTGCTCGTGCCACTCACAGAGTGCCGCCAAAACATCGAGAATTTCCTGACCAAACTGCCGCTTATGTTCCAGAACAATCAGAACAACGGCTCTTGCATGGGCTCGGCTCTGAGAGCCGGCCATAAGCTTATCTCTCCTCTGGGTGGCAAGATTGTTGTTCTGAGCGCGTCTTTGCCGAACGTTGGCTACGGCAAGCTGGAAATGAGGGAAGACAAGAAGCTCTTAGGAACGTCGAAAGAAAACGCGCTATTGCAGACACAAAACAGCTTTTACAAGAGTTTTGCTGTCGAATGCTCCAAGAACCAGGTGTCTATCGACATGTTCCTCTTCTCGTCGCAGTATCAGGATGTAGCTTCTCTCAGCAACCTGCCCAGATACACGGGTGGCCAGACTTGGTTCTACCCTGGTTGGAACGCGGGGCGAGGCGAGGACGCTATCAAGTTTGCCTCTGAGTTCAGCGACTATCTGTCGTCCGAAATCGGTCTAGAGGCTGTACTGCGTGTCCGAGCAACCACTGGTCTCCGGATGAGCACCTTCTACGGCAACTTCTTCAACCGTAGCTCCGACTTGTGCGCCTTTCCGGCTTTCCCGCGCGATCAGTGCTATGTCGTCGAGGTTGCCATTGATGAGAGCCTCACGAAGAACATCGTCTGCCTGCAGGCGGCTGTCCTGCATACGACATGCAACGGAGAGCGCCGGATTCGGGTCATGACCCTTGCCCTTCCGACCACTACCAACCTAGCTGACGTCTATGCATCCGCTGACCAGTGCGCCATTACGACGTACTTTACACACAAAGCTGTTGAGAAGGCTCTGGGCAGCGGTCTGGATGCGGCACGAGACTCGCTGCAAACCAAAATCGTAGAGCTACTGCAGACATTCAGAAAGGAACTCGCCGGAGGCAGCATGGGCGGTGGCCTTCAGTTCCCGTCCAACCTACGCGGTCTTCCGATTTTGTTTCTGGGACTCATCAAGCATGTCGGGTTAAGAAAATCGGCCCAGATCCCGTCAGATCTCCGGTCGGCAGCACTTGCCCAGCTCTCGACCCTGCCTCTGCCGTTGCTGATGCAATACATCTACCCCCACCTGTACTCGCTTCACGACATGCCGGATAATGCCGGAATCCCGGATCCGGAGACCAGTCAGATAGTGCTGCCGCCACCGCTCAACCTGTCGTCGGAGCGGTTCGTGTCGTACGGCCTCTACCTCATCGACGACGGACAGACGCAGTTCCTGTGGGTTGGTCGCGACGCGGTACCACAGCTGCTTGCCGATGTTTTCGGCGTGTCGGACAGGACGCAGCTACAAGTCGGTAAGGGTACCGTGCCGGAGTTGGACAACGACTTCAACGAGCGGGTGCGGGCGGTGATTCTCAAGAGTCGAGATTACCAGTCCCGCGGCGTAGGAAGCATTATCCTCCCGCACTTGTACATTGTGCGTGAGGATGGGGAGCCGAGTCTCAAGCTATGGGCGCAGACGTTGCTGGTGGAAGATCGGGCGGATCAGGGCATGAGCTTTCAGCAATGGATGGGCGTTTTGAGAGAAAAGGTGAGTTAATCGCGACTCCTAGTCTCTGATACGAGCGGTTTATACTGATGTGTCTTGCCAGGTCGTCCAGTAAGGATATATCCCACCCTTTTTGTGAGAGTGTGTGTTCCGGACTGGTAGACGGACGCAGAGGAGCATGTTTTGATTGTATAGACATGGATAGCTATCACTTAGGAAGCAACTTAATCGAAATGCTGTCTGATCAATCATTTTCCATTTCTGCGACATGGCAACGACATGAGGTTAGAGTAACCCACTTGC
Organism: Coniochaeta ligniaria NRRL 30616; assembly: GCA_001879275.1. Taxonomy (NCBI): domain Eukaryota; kingdom Fungi; phylum Ascomycota; class Sordariomycetes; order Coniochaetales; family Coniochaetaceae; genus Coniochaeta; species Coniochaeta ligniaria. The sequence continues at coordinate 1,860,873 of KV875100.1, read as the reverse complement.
AGCAGGTAGGCTTGTCGGCTGTCCGCCCTTGCACGACTGAGCCGTCACATTGTCGAATTGACTTCTACCATCCTAACAAGAGAGATAGCGACTCCCTCGGCTTAAGAGTCGTTATATAGGCTGCAGTGTCCAAGACGCATGTCCCAAGCCACTTGCTCTAGCTCACGCTGTTTTTGCTTGGACCCGGCCTGGCCAGGTGACAAGTAACTAACTCCATGAGTCCATCGGGTGGTGCTTGTGATATTGATACAAGGTGGAGTTTGGAAGTGAAGGGCATCATCTATTTTAAGGGGAGCAGGGCCCGCAATCAGGTCGGTGGATCAGTATTATCTCAAGAGACTCAGAACCATGGCAGGCAAGTCGAAACCGCCGTCACAGCACTACCCGAGCTTGGTCCACTGATAATTCTTGAAACAGGCGCCGAGCTCGCCGCTCGCCTCTGGAAGGTGGGCGGCTAAGGAGTTGGTTTGGTTGGGTGAGGGTGTCCCGTCACACTTGGTGCTTGCGATGGATAGGCAAAGCCACCATGGTCTGTCTTATTGTTGGAGACATGTTTGAGAATCACGATTGGACGGTTCTGTGCATGTCCGGATAGACCCGAGGGCGTTTGCGGGTCTGGGATAAATGAAGGCAAAGAAAGGGACGAAACGATGGTGCCGTGTTAGGACTCGGGCGTGTAGAGTTGCACTTTGATGTTTCGAAGACGGAGGGGCTGCCATAAACTAAAGTAACCACCTGCAGGCAAGGTACCCTACGAAGTACCCAAGGTACCTTAAGGTAAGGAAGCTGTGTGGCCACATTCCAGCACGGAAGCAAGAAAAAGATGTATGTAAAATGTAGAGGGTGCAGCTGTTTGTGGAAACAAAGAGATCGCAAAGGGAAAGGAGGCCAGGCCATTTGGGATGGCGGCAGGTACCTTGGATGTTAGGTAGAGTACCTTGGCGCGGAGTGCCGCTGCACGAAAGTCAAAGGTTAGCAACTTTGACTCCATGCAACTCCTATATCTCGCGAGTACATGTACCGGCCTTCATCTGCACCTCTGCGCCGGTTTGGAATGTCTTGACTTCTCCAGTTTCCTCTTCCATCTCGAGTTCTCGACGACGAGACTGCCTCTGCTCAGGTTCATCAGCAGTCAGTATTGTTAAACCACCCGATCCTTGCTACCCGGGTACCATATGCATCTGATACCTTCAAGAAGACCGTCGCCCTTATTTTGTGCGCATCAGGCTTTCAACCTCGTCGGCGTCAGGTTAGTAATGTCTCTCGTCTTCCTCTGCTCTTCTACACAAGTATGTCTTCTTCGGCGCTGCCCTCTGGTGTTGATGATACATGGAGGACCCCTCTTCCGTCCCTCTGCCCCTCTCCGTTCTCCCTTGTTAGCTCAGGTACGCGGCCACTTCTTCCCCGCGCTCCACCACGAAGTACGTACTTCGTACAGCTTAAAAGAAAGATCAGACGGAGGCGGCGTCTGATCGCCCTTTCCCTCCAATCTCCTGTTGCACTAGACTGTAGTCGGTGTCTTTGATGCTCTGGCAGTCCAGGTGGTTTCTCGAAGGCCTTGAGAACAGTTGAGGTCATCTGTTGTCTGCGGCAGACATATCGCCGAGTGGCCAGACTCTGCCCTCCTAGTGCCATTTTCCAGTTAAAAGGGAGAGCCAGTGGAGACGGGGAGACCAACAGACGCCGGGACAAGCTATTTACAGAACAGCGGTTCCCCGAAGCTGCAACATCTTTGGCACCCGCATGTCTTACATCCCCTATTGTTGCCTTTCACCTTGACAGCCCTACTTATTTCCAGATAACGACCTGAGCTAACGTATAATTGCTCGCTCGTCTGCAGACCTCTCGCCCTCTCCAACAGCAGTCCAACTGCGGCGCCACTTCCTCCTGTGAGACATCAGACCCGGCGCCCCGTATCTTCACCTGTGTTTGGGTACTCTGCGAGATTTATCCAAGGACCCTGAGACCCTGATTCCTTCTCCCGGCTTGAGATTCCAGGCCCGAGCGCCATTCCAGACCGTCTTTCTCGGGCGGATTGGACAGCTCCCGACAACCAGTGAGTAGCCAGCCTCGCAAACCCACAGACCTCCTCGACTCGTTTGCCCCCGCGTTTTCCTTCCTTACCTGTGGTGGCCATCGTCGCATGCCTCTCTGTCTCACAAGCAAGGGACGTGCCCATAACTCGCTCCTTTGTGCCTTTCCGACGTGTCAACCCCAGTGCACCGTCTGAACGACCTTCTTGGGAATTGCAATCAGCATTCTGCTTGATTACGCATCCGCAGCAGCGTCCTCGTTGTGCGAAAGACCACACGTATTAATACCCAGGCTCTCAGGCCTATCCAGACCCCGCTGCTGCCCGGCGACTGTGCGACGAGCCTATATCAATCAGCCCGACCCCTCCTCCCCTCCACCACCCCGCTTTCTGGTCTCGATCATCCTCCACACGCCGCCATGTCTCGCGTCGCCGCCGCCGCCGCTCCGAACCCTCAAGGTTCGAGAAAGATATCCTTCAATGTCAGCGAGCAATACGACATTCAAGATGTCGTCGGCGAGGGTGCATACGGAGTTGTTTGGTAAGTTGCGCCAGACGGCGCCTGTATCTGGTCGCTGGATTGGCTCCTAACCGTGTCATCATAGCTCGGCCATCCACAAACCGTCCGGCCAGAAGGTCGCGATCAAGAAGATCACGCCTTTTGACCACTCCATGTTCTGTCTCCGGACACTGCGGGAAATGAAGCTCCTGCGGTACTTCAACCATGAAAACATCATCTCGATCCTCGACATTCAGAAGCCCAGGAGCTACGAGACCTTCAACGAGGTCTATCTTATCCAGGTATGGAACTCCCGAGCTCGGCATGGTCGATTTAATTGCCTTGGCTGACACTGAAGCGCGCAAACAGGAGCTCATGGAGACAGATATGCACCGCGTCATCCGGACGCAGGACCTCTCCGACGACCACTGCCAATACTTCATCTATCAAACCCTACGCGCCCTGAAGGCGATGCACTCGGCCAACGTCCTCCACCGAGATCTCAAACCGTCCAATCTCCTCTTGAACGCCAACTGCGATCTCAAGGTTTGCGACTTCGGTTTGGCTCGTTCGGCAGCGTCGCAGGAGGACAACTCTGGTTTCATGACGGAATACGTTGCGACTCGCTGGTATCGCGCGCCAGAGATCATGTTGACTTTCAAGGAGTATACCAAGGCGATCGATGTATGGTCCGTTGGCTGCATCTTGGCCGAGATGCTGAGCGGGAAGCCTCTGTTCCCGGGCAAAGACTGTAAGTTTGACTTTGGCGACCGCTGACGATGGCTTCGGAACGGGCCGTGTACTATTCTTGGCGGCAGCGCTAATTTCCACTGCAGATCATCACCAGCTCACCCTAATCCTGGACGTGCTGGGCACTCCGACCATGGAGGACTACTATGGCATCAAGTCGCGGCGTGCTCGGGAGTATATCCGGTCTCTGCCCTTCAAGAAGAAGGTTCCTTTCCGCACTCTGTTTCCCAAGACTTCGGATCTGGCACTTGACCTCTTGGAGAAGCTTCTGGCCTTCAACCCTGTTAAGCGCATTACGGTTGAGGAGGCACTGAAGCACCCGTACCTAGAGCCATACCACGACCCCGATGACGAGCCGACCGCGCCACCAATTCCCGAGGAGTTCTTCGACTTCGACAAGCACAAGGACAACCTGAGCAAGGAGCAATTGAAACAGCTCATCTACCAGGAGATTATGCGATGATTTGATCTGGGCTTTTCGGTCTCGGATGTTGGAAGACGTTACCTACCTATCCCTGCATATTCGACGATGATCGCAGCCTTGGTCCTCACTCGGAGACCCGTTTTAACGTGTTGTCTCGCCGCAGTATTTGGATAAGCAAAAGCTCCTGGAGACCGGCCAGTGTCTGTCATGGTAGGGATGGGTTGTTGTTTTCTATACTTCCCAAAGTGGGATGTGATTTCGCCATTTCGAGCAGGCTTTTATGTGATGATGACGCGGAAGAAGATGTGCCATGATGGCTACGAACTCGGTGACCTGTGATGGCATGCATGTGCGATTCCGTCGAGATATTCCGCATCGCTTGGAGCGAGTGGATCAAGGCAAGGCAACCTAGGCAAACGCCGTTATGAGAACCACATAATGTGCCATTCGCCTATTTGATGGATTAAGTCCAGCGACGACAGAAGCGCTTGACTTCTTTACATAGACGGTTTAACAATTTCCACTAGAAGTTGCTCTTGTTCCCAAGGTCGGTCCAGCAATGGAGGTGTGAGTCGTGATTCTCTACTGCACCGCGAGCGAAGTCCTGAATGAGGTCGTCAAGCATTCAAGTAAATCCCCCCTTTCTGTCCAGACCAATGCGCCAAAGACCGCCAACACCCCCATATTGACCGAGGTATCATATCATAAGTCGGATCAGCTCCCAGAACTATGTCTCAGCACACATCAGGACTGGCGTCCAGCAGGCATCGCCATGCCCGCCATGATCCTTCTCACAGAAGAGAGGCTCTCGTGGCTGAGTACAGCTCCGAAGCCCAATGCCAGAATCTCTCTCCCACTACAACACCACAGACAGGCTCCACGTTCCCATGGTCTCCCTGCATGATGCGCCCCTCTCGGCATGGGTCATTGTAATCAATGCTCAACGTGTAAGTACATGTACATGATGTACTTGACGTATCATGCCCATCATCAGGGCGTGTAGGTCTGCCGTGACTAGGTTCTCACGGCCCAGTCGCGCCAATAACCCACACCTCAACCCCTAGCACCCCGAACTTCTCGCCTTCGTCCGAGAGCCGCTCGTTGCCGAAGGTGAGACAGGTGGAACTATGTCCGCGCTCGAGCGAGTCGTCGAGCCACAGGCCGTAGCGCCCATCGCCAGCACCGACGCTGAGATAGTGCGGCTCGCACAGCATGTAGTACTCGTTCACGCCACTGTAGGGGAAGGCCTTGAAGCGGATAGATTGGGGCGAAGCCGGTGGTTTTGGTGGTTGGAGGGAGTTGCTTGGAGTCGGCGGTGGCAGCGAGGGAGAGGGGGGCGCGGCGTGGATTGTTGTTGTACGGCCCAGGTTCGTTGTATCTGCTGAGGGCGGGGGCGGGAGAGAAGACATTACCGAGGCGCGCCAGAGGAAGCATTCCCCTGTGCCGAAGTACTTGGGCGATGGGTGGGGATAGTCGGAGAGGTAGGCGCCGAATATCTGGTGGCGACATGGTAAGTATGGCCTTGCTTCAACAGGAGAGGAGGAGGTTGGCTCTTACACCTCCTTCATTGTCCTTGACTACCAGCACGAAGCCAACCCTCCGTCCCTGGTACTTGCCACACTTCTCGTACAAAGTAGCTAGACTCGCCCCGTCCTGATCGAGGCTATACACCAGGTTCCACTCATCACCTATCCCCAGTCGCGCTGGCACCATGATCCGTATCTCCTCGGCAATAGCGGGTGTCAGCAGCCTTGCGTGCGACGGAGTGTCCTCGCGGAATCCATTAAGAGTGAGAGGTTCGAGCGGCGGAAGACGCATTGGAGAGGCTTGGCGCTGAATCTGAGCAGGGACGAAGACGCCGTCGACACCGTTGAAGGTGTTGGCGTGTTGGAGTGAGGAGTGCAGGCTAGAATGTGGCTGTGATGGTTGGGATGCGCCTGGAGTGGTTTCGGCGGAGAAGCGTCGAACTAGGCCGCCCCAGAGGCCAGATACAGAGGAGCCGAGGAAGGTCGACGAGTTCGCCGAGGTCTCGGGTGGTGTGGCGGCGCCAGAGGGCGTGGGAGAGCCGGAGCCGGAGGAGCGGGACGGAAGGGGGGGCTGAGAGCTGTGGCCGTAGCTCATCTTTTATGTGAACAACAAAGAAGAAGAGACGAGGCACTGCTTGCTTGGATGGCCAGCAGGAATGGCGTGGTGACGTTGGGCACGCTATGGGATGGGGATAGCCTGATGGGTGTCCAACTCAATCAAATCAAGACGGCGGAAAGCATGTACACAGGTGGCTGTAACATATCTCAGCCTTGTACTCGTAGAGATGTTTAGGTGTAGTCATTTGATTTGGTTCAAGCTTGCACGACAAGAACAACCCAAGGTAGGTCTACTCCTCCCCGGGATGGAATGGTTGACGAGTATCATGTCTGGCACTACGTAATCCGAGCCCGTGTACGAATAATGTACTGTGCAAATGCCCGTGCACTGACCGCCACCTCACACACATGAGAGCTCCGCTCTTAAAGCGTAACATCCGATGGTACTGTAGTGTACTTCGTCCCAGGTAGAAGACAATTCATGGAACTTCTGCTCAAGCGTCTTTGCATTGTCGACTCTTCATAAACTGAACAATACCCCGTTGGACCCCTTCCGGACTCGGCTCAGCAGCACACACGTCGGGCTCAAAATTGAATGCTCTTATCAAGTAGTCCCTAGTCGTTGGCCCAATAGTTGCGACATGGGTATTCCGTGCACCACGCGAGCCCTGGCTCTCCCTTGCCTTTCCGGTGATCTCAGTCCCGTCTAGCAATCCCAACCCAGCGAGCATGACATCACAGCCTGTGGGAGAGAATACCACGATCCATCGCGTCTCTGAAGCACTGGTGTCCCTCAGGCTCTGGCCAAAGTCATGCTTGAACGACTCCATAACCCCTGTGCCGTAGACTACCAGCTCATCGACATGGATCCTGCGCTCACTCGGGAGCTCCGTACTCATCAGGGTCTTGGGTATAATGTCGCGTCTTTGTTCTCCGACCGAGAACAGCAGTGGCGGCTTCTCTGGCTTGGCTTCATACCATGCGCCATAGTGCTCCAGCATGAACTGGCCCAGGCTTTCTCCGTTACCCGTGTGTTCCCCAAAGATTTTCAAGGGTGGCTGCTGGGGTATAGCCCTCAGGGCTCTGGTAGTGGCTGGTCCAACACTATAAATAGGCACGTGTTGTAGATGAGGCCATCCTTGATCGCCTGCTTATGTCTGCGTCAGTCTCCCAGGCGCTCACATGCCGACAACAGCTGGTCCGACGGACCTTTGCCTTGCTCTACCACCTCGGCAAATGCCTCGACGGCTCGTTGTGACGTGAAGACAAGACCGCCATATGAGCATCCTTCACCAGGCCCTATTTGCCTTCGCTGCAGTAGTTCTCGAATGCGCGCTAGCCCTTCGGTCTTGAAGCGATGTTCGAGGACAGGCAAAAATTTGGGTTCGAAGACGAAGCCAGCATCTGCCGGAGTCGAGAAGCGTTCCTCGTAGGCATCGCCAGGGCTCGATCTTGTCTTTAGGAGCAGGACTGGTACTTTCTGGGGGGTATTGTCGAGCTGGGCAGCAGACATTTGACTATTATAAGGACAGGTGAGGTACGAATAACGAGGTTTAGCTGATCAGAGCGAGTGAATGTCCCTCTGTCATGCCGTGCTTGGGGCCACAGGCACTTCAAGCATCCATACATCGGCCCCCACCATCAACCCCACCATCCCGGTCTGCAGGAGCTCTTATCGATAAGCTCCGCGGCACTGCCGGTTCCTGGCGGGTTCGAGCCCGTGCGTGTGTCATGTCCTCTCTTGACATGACAAATTGCCAGAGTCGCCAACCCGCTTGAGAATTGTACGAAACTTAATGTCGACGCTGGTTGTCTGGGCTCAGAATGGCAGACGACACGCGGGATAAAGATGCTACATCGGCACCGGCACCGGCAGCTGTTGGTGGTACAGCAACTGAACCCTCGCAAAAGTACCCAAAAGGCGTGGTGCTAGGCAAGGATGGCAAACCGTGAGTTTCCCTCTCTTACCTTGTGGAAGCCTACCTGTCAATCCGCCCTAACCTTGCGCTTCTAGTTGCCGCTCCTGCACATCCGGCGCCGCCTTCTCCGCCTGGACCTCACAGGCCAAATCAACCCTCAGAGCGCAACAAGCAAAGCCGGCAAACGATTGCCCTGCCGATGTCGAAACTCTCGGCCGGAGCACCTGGACCCTGCTACATTCCATAGCCGCAACATACCCCAAGGCGCCGACATGGACGGAACAGAACGATCTCAAGAGCTTCATGAAGTTGTTTTCCAAACTCTACCCCTGCTGGGTCTGCGCCGAGGACTTCCAGCAGTATATCAAGAAACGAGATATCAGGGCTGCAAGCAGAGACGAGTTTGGCAACTGGCTCTGCGAGGCGCACAATGAGGTCAATAGAAAGCTGGGGAAGCCGACATTTGACTGTTCAAAATGGGAAGAGAGGTGGAGGACTGGGTGGAAGGACGGCAGATGTGACTGAGATTGTCTTCCTGTCCGGCCAGAGTAACGGACGAGGTGCGTGATGTAGGATATTGTCGGTTTGATGACGGTCATGTTCTGGGATGTATCATTATCTCGGCGTTCATGATGGGGGTGCATTAGGGAGGCATCTCTGCTCTGCTCTTGTGTGCCTTACTTGGTTAGAACTGGATAACTCGACTCAGCATAAAGGAACTGTGTTGGACCAACGGCCAAGGGCCAATATCGCTCGCAGACCGCCGGGTGCACCGGCCCGTACATCAACTGTCGGGCGGACTGTCGACAACAGACTTGCGGCAGCCGGTCGGAATTTGGGGCTACCTACCTATCTTATCGTGCGTCATTCGTGAGTGTCCGTCTGTCATCCACGAGCGACTCAGTCGGAGAGTGTGGGTCTCGGAAACGGCCCTGGTATTTGGTCCCAAAGACTGGACCTTCCGGATACACGCGGATATGCAAGGTGCGGCATCAATTACATCACTGCTTGTCATCGCATGCCCCAGCCATGGAGTGTGTGGTCTGATGCTCTGCTGTCTAAAGTACCTGGCACTGGCTGACTGGGTAGTGGTAGGTGAGGTACGATGTATATCATAGTTCACACATCAAGTTTCGAACCTACATCTGTTCTCGCGTCTCATCAATCTCATCACCACGTGGGACGTGTGATATGATCCAATTCCAAGCTTTCAGGACACTGGAGATCCCAACTTGAATATTCCATCCCTCCAACTCCACGCAGCAATGGCTACAGATATCAGAACCAAAGGCTTGAAGAAGCCCGTCGACGTGACCGAATACCTCTTCGCCAGACTCAGTCAGATTGGCGTCAAGTCCGTCCACGGTGTGCCCGGAGACTACAACTTGGTCGCTCTCGACTATCTCCCCAAGGCCGGTCTGAAATGGGTCGGGAGTGTCAATGAGCTCAACGCCGGTGACTACCCCTTCCCCGTCATCCCTTTTGGCCACGCAGGACAGCTGCTAAAACAACAGAACAGCATACGCGGCAGACGGCTACGCCCGCGTCAAGGGCATTGGGGCCCTTATCACCACGTTTGGCGTTGGTGAGCTCTCTGCCATCAATGGCATGGCCGGTGCCTACTCGGAGCAGATCCCCGTCGTGCACATCGTGGGCTGTCCGTCCACCGTCTCCCAGCGCAACGGCATGCTGCTGCATCACACCCTGGGCAATGGTGACTTCAACGTCTTTGCCAACATGAACGCCGAGATCTCCTGCGCACTAGAGAAGCTCAACCGGCCCTCGGAAATCGCCGATCAGATTGACCATGCCCTGCGCGAATGCTGGTTACGCAGCCGCCCCGTGTATTTGATGCTCCCAACGGATATGGTGCAGCAGAAGATCGAGGGCGAGAGGCTGAACACGCCCATTGATCTGTCACCGCCAAAGAATGACGAGGACAGGGAGAATTACGTTGTTGATGTCGTGCTGCGCTATCTCCACCAGGCCAAAAACCCCGTGATTCTCGTAGATGCCTGTGCCATTCGCCACCGGGTGCTGGACGAGGTGCGTGATCTCGTTGACAAGACCAAACTGCCAGTCTTCGTGACACCTATGGGGAAAGGCGCCGTCGACGAGACGCACCCGTGTTACGGAGGCGTCTACGCCGGGAGCGGCAGCTTGCCCGAGGTCACAGAGAGGGTCGATGCCGCTGATTTGATTATTACGATTGGAGCACTCAAGAGCGATTTCAACACTGCCGGCTTCTCGTACCGCACCTCACAGCTGAACTCGATTGACTTCCACTCGACACACTGCGTTGTCCGGTATTCCGAGTATCCTGGCGTGGCCATGAAGGGCGTGCTCCGCAAGGTCATTGAGCAGCTCGATCCGAAGAGGATGGAGGCGGCACCCGGACCAAAGGTGCTCAACGAGGTGAAGGAGAACAGGGACGAGTCGCCAACCATCACACAGGCATGGTTCTGGCCTAGAATTGGCGAATATCTACAGGAGAATGACATAGTTGTCACGGAGACAGGCACGGCCAACTTTGGTATCTGGGCCACCAAGTTCCCTACTGGTGTTACAGCGTTGAGCCAGGTCCTCTGGGGAAGCATCGGTTGGGCTCTTGGCGCCGCGCAGGGCGCATGCCTTGCCACCCAGGACATCGGTGATAACAGGCGAACCATTCTGTTTGAGGGTGATGGATCACTCACGTTGACCGTTCAGGAAATCAGCACCATGGTTCGACACAGAGCGAGAATTACCATGTGGGTTGTTCTCTCCGCCCCTTTCTAATCCGCAGCTCACTGACCTGCTTCGCAGCTTCTGCATCTGCAATGAAGGATACACCATCGAGCGGTTTATACACGGCATGGATGCCGAGTACAACGACATCGCCGAGTGGAAGTGGAAGGACCTTCCGTTTGTATTCGGCGCTACCGAGAAGGAGGCCAGGAGCTTCCAAATCAAGACCAAGGATCAGCTCGAGTCCCTGCTCAAGGACAAAGACTTCAACAGCTGGGGCGGTCTTCAGTTTGTCGAGCTTTACATGCCCAAGAAGGACGCCCCTCGCGCGCTATTGTTGACGGCCGAGGCCAGTGCGAAAAATAACGCCAAGATGGAGGACTGAGCCGGCGATTGCGAATCGTAAACCTGCTGTAGTCTAATATGCCATGTTTCTCTATACTATGATACAGGTTTAGGTACAGGTCTCCAGGTCAATATAGCCAATATTGAAGCTATTGAAGACTCGGGGTCAACAATTACGGCGACCAAGCCTCTCACAGAATCCCGTTCATGTGATGATCTGCCGTTTTACAAGTGCAACAAAAGAGTGCAGCCATATATTGATCAGGCCGTTGGTGTCTCTGGTGCTGGGATGGTTGTTGTATGCTCGAAGAGGCTGAGTTTGCGGAGCACTTATAGCCATTGGAAAGGAAACCATCCGCCTCAATCGACATCGCTATTCGACACAATCTCTCCGCTGTTGGAGTCCCTCGTAGGACGTGGTACTGCTGAATTGTGTTGTTTCCCGGCCCTCCTCTCGTCCTTGGCAGCCTTCCTCGCTGTGTCGGCCGCCCACCTCTCTTCCTCGGTTGGAACGGGAGGCCGTGCCTCGATCGGGGTGCCACTCGGGGCTATTATGTGCTTTACCACATGGCGCTTTTGCTTCGACCTCCTGTAGCCGGGTGTTATGGCTACCACGTCGCCGGTGCGAAGAGAATCGTTGGGATCGTGGACGAGGAAGGTTTTCGGGTCGTCAAAGAACTGGAAGCAAGAGAGGGAGCTTGTGATTAGCCAGCGATTCCGTGTCGAGAACATTTACTACATTGGTTAGATACCTTTTTAAGCTTGCCATTCCATGCTTGGCCTCCGACGCGGACTTTCACGGTCCTCTGCATCAGCCCAGCTGTCACCACCACCCCGTGCAGTTCACGGAACGACTTCCGTGCCGCTGCGGCCACAGTCGAGGCCATTGGCACTGACCGAGGAGAAGGCTTCGCTGAAAGGTCCTGGGTGATTGGTTATGATGGTGTTCGGGTCGAGGGTTGTCGCATACATTCAGTCTCAAGTCAAGCTGATGCGACGAAAACGTCTAAAATTTACCTAGCCTGCTGGCCAACGCGCTGGCCCAAAGTTGTCCCGCTCGTAAGAAAATGCCAAGCCGCTAATATGTACGCCAAGCGGGTCATTAGTATTACCCCGGGGCCGGGCCCGCCGGGCGGCTTCTGGTGTGGGTCTTGATGCCTGTAGGACAAAAGAGCCTCAATCCGTGTTGCAACACATCAATCACCGTCACACACCGAGACTATCTTAAGGGAGGTACTCGGATCAGACTGCCGTAACGATAGCACTCCTCTACCATAGTACCTTAGTTCGCGATCAGACGTATGTATATCGTGAGCCGTTATCCGTCCCGAGCCGCCCTAGGCCGTATTCAGCCAGCCGCAATCACGGCATGATGTCTCGAGGGTGATTATCAAACATGGACATGCATGTGAGTGCACTACTACCACTGGGCCAACTTCAATCAAGAGTGCGCAAGAAGGAATCGTCGGCATTAATGTTTCTTGTCTTGAGACGAATCTATTTACGTTACCAGTACAGAGATTGCAGCTAGGTATAAAAATAAAATAAAAAGCCTTCCAGAGAGCCAACAGCCTGTGCTACCGTTGTCCAGCAAGTTTGCAATACTTTCCACCAGATGGACATCATCTCCGGCCTCTAACTCGCACCCGTAATGTAGCTCTTGAGTTTAAATTCATATAAAAATAAAAAGGGGACAGAACATGAAAATTCCAAGCTTGGAAGTTGGTTCACCCACCCTTCCACACCTATGGCCTACTCTCCCATGTCCTGCGAAGCGAGTACCCTGCTAGAACTCTCACGGAAGCCCCTCCTACTTTAGCAGCCGTTGGTACCGCTGCACACGGCTAAGCCCGAAAACTACCACGTAACCAAGATAGACCCTTGTATGACAGAGCTCAGGAGACAAATTGTCGGCGAGCGAGACGTGCAAGGCGTTGGTTTTGGCGCTGCTGCTGCTGTTGTTGTTGCTGCTGCTGCTGTTGTTGCTGCTGCTGTTGCTGTTGCCCCTGCTGCTGTTTCTGCCCCTGCTGCTGCTGCTGCTGCTGCTGCTGCTGCTGCTGCTGAGCATTGGCATTACCGTTTTTTGACGCATTATTATTGTTAGTGCTGCTGGTGTTGTTTCCGGCGGCGGCGGCATTATTAGCAGAATTGCCGGCGGCGGCGGCAGCAGTATTGGCGGCGGCAGCGGCACCCGTGGTGAGGGCGCCCGGGCCAGCGTTGACAGCGTCCTGAGCACTCTGCGCAGCCGCCTGGCCCTTGGCACCATTATTCGCCGCCTCGTTCACGGCACCACCAGCCCCCTTGACGGTGAATCTGGTGCAGTCGTCTTGTGCTCCTCTCTGGGCAACCGGCATGACGACCGGCTGGTGGTTGGAGGCGGACGTCAGCGTGCAGACACGAAAGTTCCCCTCTGGCAATCCACCGGTGACTTCTGCTTGGAGGGTACCTTGTCCGTTGCCGGCATCGTTGATACCTTTGAAGAAGGCAAACTGGGTTGCGTCAAGCGGCTGCTTCGGGTTCAAGCTGCCGCCGAGGTCCTGGACGGTAACGTGTGTATGACCGACGATAACACCACCTTTCAGAGTCTGGGGCGCTGCATAGTACGTAGCGACAGCGTTGGTGAAGGAACCCGCAGCCAAGTTTGCCACCTGCACCGTGATATTAAAATCTTTACCCGCTTCGATGGTCTGGCCATCCTGAGGGTTCAAGATGACGGTCGACACCATCTGGTTCTTTGCCGGTATATCACCCATCACTGTGACAAGTTAGGTACGGCCACCACAAGTCAGATTCGTCTTCGACACATACCAATGCCATTGCACGAGCCGGTTGTGATTTGGAGGCCATTGGTAAGCGTCTTTCCGGAGCAAAAGTTGATGAAGTTGGCCTTGTCGGTCAGGGAGAGCGCTTGACCAGCATCAGCACCGAGCGAGGCAGAGCCGTCGAAGAACGAGCCGGTTTGGACGGCGTTCGCATTCAAGCTCGTGCCATCGGCACCCTGCTGCTGAACAGCGCTAGCTTGAGCATTGTTGTTGTTTGCCCCATTCTTCCCAGCATTATCTTGCCCGTTTGCGTTGTTGTTATTGTTCTGGCGCTTTCCCTGATTCTGACCTTGGCCGTTGGCATTGTTCTGTGCCAGAGACACAGCGAACACGGCCGCCGCGCTCAGAAAGGTTGCGATTTTGACCATCCTGCCTTCTACCCGGAAACGAGCGATATCGACGCGATATGGAATTCTTTGAAAGAGTGACTGTATGGTCGGTGGTGCCCGGTATTAAAGGAGTAAAGATGAAAACAGATGCACGGTCAACGTGATCTCCTCTTGACTGGCAAGGCTTAACAGAAACAGAAAAGAGAGAGCGACGGAGAAATGATGGAAAAGGAAGGAAGAGGGGCCAGGAGCAGACTCTTGGACTCCAGCGAGTGGTTATTAAGGATTGGACTTGAACAGGAGATGACTTGCAGGCGGCGTGCCTGCCGCAGAAGGCTACTTATACTTCTTGGCAAAGCACGGCATGACTGTAGATGGACACGCAGATCGTGCTGGGCGGCACAAGGCATAGGATATGGCGATCCCGTAGACGCATAGATTTGTTGAAACTGGACATGAGGAGGTGTCCGTCGCAGGGCTAAGAAGGGAGCCAGCCAGGTGTGACCACGGGCCCATGACAAGGAGGGAGATAACTTCCGCCAGGGAACGCACGGCCAATACGACAACAAGACAGTTTTGACATATCGCATGCCAACTTAGCACATCAGAGGACCGAGGCCCGGAATCGCGACGCTTCTGTCACTGACACAAGGCCACGGGGGGTGGGATACAAGGACTGCTGAAGTCTGAATGCTCTCCCTCTCTCAAGAAACATAGTACTACATACGTGCACTTGCACATTTGCCTCATACCCGAAGGCTTGTTAAAACAAGCTTCTGACGGTTCCCAACTTAGTTCTAGTTGCCAGAGACGTTGACGTGCAGGGTGGCACCCCCGGCCCCTAAAGGTCAACGCAAAGCCACCGAAGCGGCACAGACGGTTCGATTTGGGAGACTCCGCACTGTGACTAGACACTGTGGTAGGTGTGAGCCGAAGTGCCTGTGTCGATACGAAACAAGGCCTGTTGCAGAAGGAGAACAGAGGCTCCGTTTTGGAGATTCTTAAGATCCGGTTTTCGCACAGGCAAGGAGGCCAGTTTGAGTACTTTCAGAAGCGTTTATGCCAGTCTGAAATGAGACCAAAAAACTGCCAACACCCTGTCTGTCATGATGCCGAAGGCCACAAAGATGATGAGCGAAAGGATAGCATCACATCGTCCGTCGTAGGCCATTAGCAAGTGAACGTCGGTCCCAGAGTGCTTGCAAAGCCGGGCGAGTTGAGGATGGACCACGTCAAACCGTGGCGACATTGCTGTACACTCAAGCTGTTAGATCCAAAGAGCCCCCCAGACATGACGAGCCGAGACACGAGTTGCCAGTCTGTCGTATATTCGGATCAGTTTCCATCTGATTTTGATTAATCCTTGGCGAAACAATGAAATGTGTGTATCCGTACCTCAACTTCAACGAGACGAGAGGGCGAGCGCCTAGCCATCCTTCATTTCTCGGTGCCGCAACCCCCCATATGCCACACGCCTCCTGCCGTCATAAATGGCGTGCCTCGGAGAATATCCGGTGAAGGCTCCTGTAGCAAGCTCCTAAGGTGACTGCTCAACGCAGCAGTTGGCTCCAACCCCTAAGAACATGGAGGCGGAATATCAAAACACTGTGATCTCCGTGACTTCACACGGAAACATCGATGCAGGTCCGATCACAAAGGAAGTGAGCTGATTTTGACAGATCACAGCGGCTGTTACTGCATGTCCTCTTCGTTTGGCTGATATGGTGCAAAGTAGGTAGCTGGCAGGTTGGTAATCGTGTTGGATACACGGAGTAGACCATGTTGCCAAGGAGATGAAACGCCGATCAGATCGGATACTTCTGGGAGTGCCAAGACCCCATCTCGATAAAACAACAGGCTCCACATAAACGGCGACCGCTGCACGGACGCCAAAAGTTCATTTCAACATCAGCTCATCCGTCCGACCTTGACCTTGAACTTGGATGAGTATTACCTTACTTTCACCTCTACAGGGCCCATGACTGTCGAGGCGGCATCTTCCAGCTCAGCTTACGTGCAAAGCCGGCTGAACCAAGGTCACTAACACACATACGTCTTTTGGACAATAATTTGCGAAAGCTATGCGTAGACTGTAGACCAGGTAAAGGCTCCAAATTCTACCTAGATGTTCTGTAATAGCAATACCTTACTGAAGTACCTTGATATTTTTGTTTGAAGTAGTACCTTAACTTCCGAAGGCATTGTTGGGCTGCCCCCGGTTTTGAAATCGCCTATGGTTCGGGGTCGGCTTCCGCCAAGACGGCTTCAAAGGCCCCACACGGCGGTTCAATGTCCGGAGTATCGGGGAAGATGGATTCGGGAGATTGCACCACGTGATAGCCCCGTCTTTGCCTTTTACACAGTAGTGCTCCCTTTTTTTTTTTCTCACCGCTCTCCTCGCTGACCTGCGCCCGAGTTTTCCACCGGGTCCTCTTTTTCCTTCACTTGCAAAATTCTAGCCTCTCCATCGCTTTGACATCGCAGATCGACTTTCACATATGTCTCACGTTTTACCAGGTACATAATTTTTCTCAGAAGAAGAGACGACGCCATTCTCGTTTTCAGCAAGTGCTTTTGACAGTGCATAGCGAGAGCCTATCACCTACGGCCATATCATTACTCGACTTCTCTACCTTGCAACAC
This sequence comes from Coniochaeta ligniaria NRRL 30616, assembly GCA_001879275.1. Taxonomy (NCBI): domain Eukaryota; kingdom Fungi; phylum Ascomycota; class Sordariomycetes; order Coniochaetales; family Coniochaetaceae; genus Coniochaeta; species Coniochaeta ligniaria. Next base: position 1,844,299 of record KV875100.1, on the reverse strand, counting down.
CGAATCATGTCGTCCCCCCAAAACCGAGCAGGCAAGCGCCCCAGTAAGTCTCGCCGATGCCTGGAGTAGTATTGTTTTCTTGGTGGTCCATCTGGTCTTGCTCAAGAACTTTCTTTCTCGAGTTTAAAACATTTCCATTGTCAATGATTTCCTAACGGTACCTTCTTCTTGACAGGAACCCAATCGTTACCACCACCGGCCTTGCCGCAGCTGGTTGCAGAGCAGCATATTCCCATTGCGCCGAACGATAAGGACACCAAGCGTCTCATCGTAGTCCTATCCAATGCCAGCCTCGAGACGTACAAGGCTTCGCACGCCACTGGGCGAATGGGCGCGGTCAGGGACGAGAAGTACTCTCTGCTCAACAGTGATGAGCACATCGGCGTCATGCGCAAAATGAACCGAGATATAAGCGATGCCCGACCCGATATCACTCACCAGGTTGGGCTCATGTCCTCTTCAGTTTCGGATTACCGAACGCGTCTGCCTTCACCTTGCTGACTCTTTACCTAATAGTGCTTGCTCACACTGTTGGACTCGCCCATCAACAAAGCCGGGAGGCTTCAGATTTACATACAAACCGCAAAAGGTGTGCTGATTGAAGTCTCTCCTTCGGTCCGTATTCCTCGGACGTTCAAGCGATTCGCTGGTTTGATGGTCCAGCTCCTCCATCGGCTGTCTATCAAATCAACACATTCCCAGGAGAAGCTTCTTAAGGTGATACAGAATCCTATCACGGATCACTTGCCGCCCAATTGCCGGAAAATCACGCTCAGTTTCGACGCACCTGTGGTACGGGTCCGCGAATACGTCGATAATCTCGGTCCCAACGAGTCCATCTGCGTCTTCGTGGGCGCCATGGCAAAGGGTGCTGATAACTTTGCGGACGCTTACGTTGACGAGAAGATCGCCATCAGCAACTACAGTCTCTCGGCCAGCGTGGCCTGCAGTAAGTTCTGTCATGCAGCCGAGGATGCCTGGGACGTCATATAGTCGCCTGCCCGTTTCTGTGGCAGGAGGTCGGCCGGGCGAAGAGGAGAGAGGAGACAGTCCGGAGGATGGAAAGATGGGGTGGATGACAGAAATGTAGGGCTTCTATTTAATCTGGAAGACGAGGCCCACTAGCCAAGGCCGTGATACAACATCGCGGTGTGTGGCTAGTGGCCTCGAGAACTTGGGTCTCGGTGTTCTTTGCGCTGTCGCTGTTTTTACAACCAAAACATGGGCGTTCAACAACGGATCCAAGACGCCCTCGTCGTCTTAGTGGGCCACCTCAACGTGGCTCACAACCTTTCCTTTTTCTCCCTGAGGACATATTATAACAAGCAGAGCGCCAGGACGACACGATGCAGGCCCATGCAGCGCTTGACTCGGCGGTCGGAAGTCGGCCGTTGACTCGTCATTGACTGGTAGCGACAATGGAGGTGTTCGGTGTTGGCGGCATCGACGATCAGGGTGGCAGGCCAATGCAGATGGCAGCCAAAGGGCCACTAATGTCGCATAACTTGGTTGCTCGGATGAGGTTAGAGGACCGCGGACGCTGCGGCCTACGTGGGTAGACGACACTTGCGAGGGGCCCAGACGGTCTGGGGGATTACAGGGTGACAACTCAACTGTCCTGACCTGAACCCCGAAGCAGAAGCAGTTGCGGATTTTAGTAGTACTAGTCTTGGAAATGACTAGAAACGGAGTGACGTCTCCCAAATTGCCGGTGCCTCCAGTATGGTACGCCCATGCATGTCCACCATGACTGACGGGCTGCAGACTTGACCTTGGTAACACGGTGTTCCTATTACTCGGTTTTCGTGGCTGAATTGACGCATCTGCATGCCTGATACAGAGTCAGCTCACATTACATGAAGCGAGCCACATATTGGCTACTACTAGGTAGCAGGTCGGTGCCCGAAAGCTGATGAACCTTCTTCACCTGAACAGCCTGACAGCCTTGCGCTTCCACAGGCATATGTGGAAGTCAGTCAATTCGACGAAGCATTGGAAGTGCTAAAACCAACGAAAGGCCCGTAGGGAAAGGCGGCCTCAACTTTCTTTCTCAAGGCGGCTGGGCGGGGTGGTAGTCCAGAATCAAGAGTGGTTGGTCTATTGTGCCCCACCTGGCGGCCCATCAAATCGATGCCTCCATCTTGGCGCCGTTGGCGACCACCACTGGCGCGGACCCCTGGGACCCCACCGCTGTCACCCTGCAGACAGCACACTACATCTCACCTTCCATCATCCACAACTGCTGACTCGCCAGGCTCGCGCAATGCGGTGACGGGTTTTCTCTGTCCTTTGGCATACACAGGGCACACAGGGCGGCCAAGCATCCGCCTTCACCCCTCACTCGGACGCTCCAGCAGGGGTAGGGTGACGGTTGATGGTGGGTCATATGGTGGGGTCCAGCGGCGGATCACAGTGACACAGACATGTACAGTACATACACCTGATACCTACCTTTTACCTTGAGGTGGCGGGCCGTCCTAACTGTTCACCACGGAGCTTGTCTGAATGCTGAATGAATAGATTGGGCACCTACGCAACTGCCCAAAGCCCGAATCAGCGTGGCCGCTGCAAACCCACAGGCTACAGGCAGCTAGTGTAGCTGCTGGCAAGGCCTGCGCCTGTCGTTTGGATCATTCTAGTGGGTTGAGGCCAAGTGAAGCTACCTGCTACGCATATCAAAAGGAGTGACCGTCCCCCGGCTTATCTCAGGTCTCGTGTCTTTCTTTCCATGTCCGAGCTTGACTTCGAGACTGATCAGGACGAGCCAGAAGCACACATCGATCACACCTCACGGCCTACTTATTACCTTACCAATACCTACCTACCTTAATACAGCAGTACACCACTACATTACGACCAGGCTATCTAGGTCCAGGTCAGAAGGAAGGCGTCTCGATCGTTCTGCTGAACTACAATTACCCCTGCCGCCACCCTTTCTTTGCCAGGGCTTCTACACCGGCGGCAGGCTGGTTGACCCCACACGACTCGGCAGCCTCACTGATCACACTCCTCACGGTGACAAGCGGCTAGTGACCAGCACCATCGCAGAGACAGCAGCCCGGCCTGTCTCTTCTCTTATTACCATCATGCTTCCCTTCCTCGAGGTTGCACATCTCCCCTCATCCTCGTCCTTCTACTCCGCCATCCTACAACCACTCGGCCTCCGATATATCTCAATCCCAGAGACGGAATCACCCTCATCATCGTCATCGCCGAGTGGTGGTCCTTGCATCACCTACGGCCTCTCCGTACCGCCAACTCCCGTTTTCCAGCTTCGCCAGGTTGGCAACCCTAAACCGTCACGGATCGTGCTCACTGCACAGTCTCGGGCAGACGTGACCGATTTTCAACGCTACGCCTTGCGAGCCAACCCCGACATTGTTCCGCGCGCCACTCCCAATCCGGGTGGGGCTGAGCCAGCCGGGACCCAGGAGAGCCGCGCCAAGGTTGTCGACTTCGACGGCAACACCATGGAGGTCGTCTACCGTCCGCCACCGTCCGACCATGCGTCCCGATATGGGGGCTCCACGGTTCGTAAGACCCAGTCCACCTCAGCCGAGGCCAACCGCATTTTGAACTGGAACTACGGCGTTGCTGTTTCGAGTCCTGCCTCTGTCGTCCGAAGTCGGGTGCCTACTCCCCGCTATGCCCAAGACGACGAGCCCTACAAGGACCTCAGGAGGGCTGTGACCACGAGCTCTGTCGCCTACGATCCCACCGCTTCGCCGCGGCAGAACTCGAGCGGACTAAGTGCCGGGACCGTTGTAGGCACTCTCTTGGGTGTGGCTGCCGGCGCTGCGGCAGGCGCCGCCATCACGTATTCCATGGTCAAGAATGACCGAGCCCGCGCCCCTCAGCAGGAGTTTGATGCACCTGTCTTCACACGGCGGTCCACCTTCCCTGACGCCCATCACTCGACTGATCGATCACCGCGATACGTCGAGGTTGAGCGTACAGTCCAGGCTGCACGTTATCCGCATGATTACGCGCCTGCCAACACCCGCCGCTCGCCGCCGGAATACATTGCACGTTACAGCCAAGGTGGAAGCATCAAAGGCTCCGCGAGGGAGCTAGAGGACTTGCACGATGATACGCGGAGCCGCCACTCGAGCCGCCACTCGCGGACCGGCGGCAGCGTCCGTACACGGAGTGAAGCTGCAACGGCACGGAGGCCCCTCCTCATCACAGAAACGGAGCATCGAAGCTATGTCGGGTCCTCGTCTTCGAAATATGGGAACACGCCGCCCATCACCCGGTCTACTGTTCAGCGCAGCCACACATTCGACATCTCGGACCGGGAGAGCTACGCGTCGGCACGTAGTCAACGGACGCACAGCACGATCCGGCCATCGCCTGCGCCCGTTGTGCCGTCAGCAGCGTCGCCGCTCGTGGCGAGATCGAGAACAGGCAGCCGGCTGACAACGTCTACAATTCATATGCCAAGCCAGGGCCAAGTGTCGAATGCATACTCATTAAGTCGGGCGGGAAGCTACTTGTCTGCTCGGAATGTGCCGCTTCCGGCAAGTGCCGTGGGCAGTAGCCACGCAGATCGGGACGACGATGATCGCAGCGTTGTGCCTGATGATAGTATCAGTTGTGTCGGCAGCCGCAGGAGCGGGCGGTCTTACCATGGGTGAAATAATGACATGAATAATAATACGACAGCTTCCGATTGTCTCCTCCCACCCCATTTTCCAGAGGCAAACATCTCACGGCGAACAGAACGAACATCATCAAGACTTGGGGATACTATATTATAAGGGGTGCTCACAGCAAAACTTTTCAATGCTTTTCGGCGACGGAGTGTCACTGTTCATTACATATATCTTCCCGTATTCCTATATTCTTCAAGATGACTGATGAATCTTATGACAGCCGGCTATGGCTTCTTTATCATCGAACCGAGGCTTTGGGGCACGTTTCTGTATCGTTCCTGACGTCTCTCCGTGACGTGTGATGGCAGTGCAGTTTGCTTGGGTTGTATGTACATACAAGTCTATGGATCTGTGTTACTTGTAAGCCCCTTCAGACCCATGATCAGAAAGGATCGAGGTGTCAAACATTACGTATTACAGGAGGGCTACATGATATCTTAGATCCATGTCTGTGGAGGACCGTGTAAAGTCAAGCAAAGACGGCGCATGCGAGGAAGTCGCACGAGTCCATCACTGGCCATTGACCTGCAGCCACTCGTTCATGAATTGTTTACTCTGGTTCCCCATACGTCGGTCGCCACTCTAAGTATTCCAGTTGGGTTTGACCAGGTTGCCTTTGCCTTCCTTTCGCCTCCGAGGCCGAGCTGCAGTGGACGAGCTAGAGAAATGCCTTGAAGACGGCGAGAAGTTGCTCGCCCTGTTCTTCCTGAGAGCCCCATTGCTTACCTGCCTCTACCTTGTGCACATTCGTACCGTGGCAGAACTGATACGGCTTCGATTGGTCCCATTGCCAATATCAACATCCTACAATATGCGGGTGTTGTTGTCAGGAGCCTGACCGAAGTACTATCGGGCGACTGCACGGTTATGCGTGAAACGGCCCTTCTTAACCTGAGGTAGTTGAGATGATGTTGTAAATAAGCCTTGTTCGGCACACCTATCACAGTACAGTCAAGTGAAATCCAAACGGAATGAAGCCGCGGCCAGTGGCAACGACTGAATCCAGCACTGCATCGATGTGCGCGCATCATTCCGATATTGCGCAATACGTAGGTTGACTGATTGATCTACCGATGTTGTCTGGCTATGGCTCAGCTTGGTCGCCAGACGTCGACTTCACGCGTGGTCTTGGACTATAGGGTAGGTGCCCCACTTGCATACTCCAAGCTGAACTATTTTTTATGAGGCGAGACTTACCTTGCGACTGACTGATCAACATTTTGCAAATAAAACTGTCCCTGCGACACTACAACAGACGACACTCCAACACCGACTAAAAAGACGAAACGCTCTAACCACGACGCCAGAGGCCGAACTCACCACTCTCGGACAGAGTCTCCCGCTTGCCGAGTCTGAACGGCAGTAATTGTTATATCGAGAATCTTCCCCGCCGGTCTAGTCTTGGAATCACCACCTACGAGGGGAGCCCTTTCCGTCAAGACATCGTATATCTTACCTCGTCTACGAAGTGGTAGATGCTATATCGCCACAGCCGAGCTAGGACCACGCAGGCATCGACGGGCGCGATATGGGTGCAGAGCAATCTGCGCCTCGGAACGGCGAGACACAAGCAAGTCCTACCACGCGAAAAACCTGCTACTACGAGCTTCTGGGTATAGAACGCCAGGCCACCGACGACGAGTGAGCAAAGCCACAATGCTTGGAGCTTCCGCACCGATGGCTAATGCATAGATTTTGGTCTTATTTCGTAGGATCCGGAAAGCCTATAGAAAGAAGGCACTGGAACTGCACCCGGACAGAAACTTGAACGACGTTGAAAATGCAACCGAGAAGTTCGCACTGGTCCAGACGGCATACGAGATCCTGTCCGACCCCCAGGAGCGCGCATGGTACGACTCTCACCGTGATGCCATCCTGTCCGGCAATGACGACGTGGGGGCTTCTGACGAACCCGGCCAGCAATATAATGTTCGCCTGACCTCAGCCGAGGAGATCTTCAGCCTGATGGGCCGCTTCAGTTCATCTGTTCCCATGACCGATGCCGCGACGGGATTTTTTGGTATCCTCGACGCCTTCTTTGAGCAGCTGGCCCAAGAGGAACGTGCAGCCTGCGAATGGGAAGGCCAGCAGATATCCAGCGACTATCCGGCGTTCGGCTCCGCGAAAGACGACTACGACAGCGTCGCCAGACCATTCTACAACGTCTGGTCGAGCTTCTCTACGAAGAAGTCGTTTAGCTGGAAAGACAAATACCGGCTCACCGAGGCCCCGGACCGTCGTATTCGCCGCTTGATGGAGAAGGAGAACAAAAAGTTCCGCGAAGAAGGCATCCGAGAATTCAACGATGCAGTACGATCACTCGTTGCCTTTGTCAGGAAGCGAGATCCTCGTTATGTCCCGAGTAAGAAGTCCGAGGCCGAGCGTCAGAAGGTCCTTCGCGATTCTGCTGCAGCTCAAGCGGCTCGTTCCAGGGCCGCCAACCAGGAAAAGTTAGCGGAGAGCTACGTAGTTCCGGACTGGGCACAATCCCGGGGAGACGATGATATCAACGCCGCAGAATTCTCTCTATCCGAAGAAGAGTCAGAAGTAGAACACATCGAGTGCGTTGTCTGCAACAAGACCTTCAAGAGCGAAAAGCAATACGAAGCCCACGAGAAAAGCAAGAAGCATGTCAAGGCCGTCCAGCAGCTTCGGCGTCAAATGAAACGAGAGAATGATGATTTCCATCTGGAGGAATCCAGTGCAGAGCCAACAGTTCAAACGGCGGCGTCCGTTCCCGGCGATCAAGAGGCGCGCACTGTAGACGCCGAGGACACTATCTCTGGTGGAGAAGACAGGGGGACCCCGAGTCCCGTGGACACAAAGGAGCTGAGTGACATTGATGGTGCGATAAGGACCTCCGCAGACAGTTCGGCTGACGACGAATACGCACCTCGCGCCGAGGTTGAAAACCGCCTTCGACCTAGCGACGGACAGCAGGCCAATGAAACGTCTTTGGAACCAGAACATATAGATGCGAGTTCTGTCACGTCGGGCATTGACGGTTTAACACTTGAAGATGTTCAGCAAGAAGGCAGGAAGATAGGGAAAGCTAAGGCGAAGAGGGCGAAGAGAGCTGCCAAGGCATCGGACGAAGCCATCCACAGCTGCGCCATCTGCAAAGAAGTGTTTCCCTCACGGACCAAACTCTTCGCCCACATCGAGGAACTGGATCATGCGGCACCAGTGCCACAGAAAGCAAAAGGAGGAAAGAAGCAGAAGCGCTGACAAGTTGCGATCACCGCTTACGCAGGTGTGTCATTAGTGCCCATAGAGAGCTAGCTGCGTGACTCTATGCCTCTCAGCGTTTATCATCTGCAGCGTAAGTGCTATTTCATGAAAATTCTCTCCTAGCCAATCCCGCCGCCATGCCTCACTGTTGGAAACTCACAGGCAAGACTGCCATCATCAGATCCGGAGTACAACGCCACACTCAACGAACGCCTACCCAACCGACGTGAACTGCCCATAAACATACATCTCACACTAAGCTCCCAAAAAAGTATCATTATCATCATCACTCAGAGTCTCCACTTCATCGATAGCCCCCGCCCGGGCGCCGGTAGTCATACCAGTTGCAGGATCGTGAGATGAGACATTGATAATTGCCTTACCCTGCACATGTTTCACTGCGCTCTTCCACATATCCCAGTCATCCTCGTCGCGAATGAGGAAGCCTATCAGCATGCTGGGGTCCATATTGGTGACGTGGAGATGGCGGAGCCGACGAGTATGGCATGACTCTAAATCAGCTGCAGTGTACTTGCCAAGATCCTCATGATAAGGGAGAGCTGGCCGTGGCTGGTGAGGGTCCAGGTAGAAGAGCCACTGGCCTTGTGCACCAACGAAATAGTGTGACGAGGACGGCCGACCACTATTCAGGAGAGTGAGCATTCGTCTTGTTTGATACCAAGGTTGGAGAGAGCAGATCAGATGGGAAAGCATACCCTGCGATGCCGATAGACTGGGGCATCTGTAGCGTTGCAATCAGTGCCTGTTGGTAAACCTGATTGATTTTATCGATGCCCAAACGTGTGCCAACTAGAATGAGCGTTGGTGTAAATGTTGTCCCATCTGGTTTTGCGACAGCCAAGAAACTATCCTCGTAGACATCCGGTAGATCACCTGTGGAGAAGACGCGTAGTGACGTCTCATTTGCATTTGCCAGAGCCCTAGCGACATTAGCATTGTGACGGGGTAGAGAGGGTGGTCACCCAAGAGGGTCATGGAGTCTCGGCGCCAACATACTGTATGCACCGGGCAGTAGCAGAAGGACCAAACCATTCTCCTGGATACTTCCCGCAGGCGACGGCGCCATGCTTGACGAAGTTGTGTAGAGAATAAGGGGCACGAGGGTCGTCTGCAAAGAGGGACAGTATTGCCCTTTCGGCGTCGGGGTCCTTGCTACGTCTCCAATCTGTTGTACCGTGTTAGCGGGAACAGGTATTTCTGGGGCCCGGCGCTCAGCGACTTGTCAGTTCTTACCTCGCCCAAGACGTATTACTGAGATGGCGTTGGCAAGCAAGCTCTGGCCGGACCGTATCATACAGCCCCAGCCGGTATCCGAGGAGAACCCCCCGTTCTGTTCCCCTAGAGATGTCCTTAGACGCATTGTGAAGGATAGGTGTGTGGCTGCTTTGGGATCAGTCGACCTTGGAATAGGATGGAAAGCGTTGCGGTAAGTCATCCATATTCGAGACTCGAAGTCGTCAAGGAAGGCTGGAGGCCAACCGCCGTCTTGCCCGGGGTCTTCATAGGCCAGTGAGGAGTCAAAGCTGCTGGCTACGGAATCGGGCGGAGTGTCTGGAGTGTTATTGCCTGTAGAGTGTTGGGGATAGACCGTCGGCGGCGGTTCGACGGTGTCGGTGGGGGGGGAAGTGCTCGTGGCACTCGAGGAAGCGGGCGGAGATCCGTATGTCTTGGTATCGAGCGTGTAAGAGCAGCCGAGACACCAAACGGGTTCGTTTGCCACTCTGTTGTTGACGGGTTCGGGATCCCAAATCTTCTGGATTATGCGGCGGCCGACACGGCTTACTTCTGCAGCACTGGCCATGGCTGCTTCCATGGCAGTCGCCAGGACAGGCGAAGTTACTGGAGTTTGCCAACCTGTTGCTGCGACCTGCCGTGATGAGCTCATAGGTTGGGTGGGAGGTATCCCAGAGAAGAGGTAACTGCTGCACTTTTCCCAGGATTTATTTATTGCCGAGGCAACAGTTGGGAGATCAGCGGGAAATGATGAGGAAAGGTTGGTAGGTAAGGTAGGTATAGAGAAGAATCCGGAGTGTTTGACGACAGCGGGGGAGTCGAGTTGTGGAAAGAGAAAAGGAAGCCAAGTGCGTCCAGTAATGATCAAGTCAGATGATTACCTGCAGCTGTTTCTGTATCGGAAGGCAAGAGCCAGAATGCTCAAGCGACGATGCAATCCAGATGCATGATATTGGCTTCTTCCTAGAAGCTGGATTGCTCCTTTGGAGGTGATAGATGGATGCAAGCCCCCATGGCGTCAAGACTCAAAGTGGCATGCGGGCAGTGGCAGGGCCGCTGTCATGAGGCTCCACAGCTCAGCGGCAGCTTGGGCCTGAAAGTGGTCCGGGCTGCAGCTGCCTTGTGATGCTCAGCTTCGATTACCTAATACTGTACACGAATACGGAACCAAGGGGAGCTAGGACTCTGGGAGTCATGCATCCATCTCAAAAGCCATTGCCGTCGTCCCAAGTCAGTCTCAAACCAATAGTTGGACACAAAAATCTCGTGTTGAGACCTCAGGGGTTGCGGGTTTCATTCGATTCTTATCATATCTTTTGCTTGCTGTATTGGCATCGACCTTCTAGAACCATTTGCTGTGGCGACCGGGTTTGAAAAGTCTCGGTCGTTCAACAGGCACATAGGCAGCTTTTTTTGGCTCTCCAGTTTTCCGCTTGCCAGTGTTGCCACGCCCTGTTTCGGAGGCGACGAACAAACCAGGTTAGGTATTCAGACTTCATCTCTACACAAGTGAATGACAGCCGTCACCGTCGGGTGTGAGATCTCTCCAACCTGCCTGCAGTGGAATTCACGTTTGTTGGATCACCAGTGGCTACAGCTCATCCTGCCGCATTAAAGAAACCAACTCGAACAAAGCCAGAAAAGGTCAACATGGCGAAGAAGCCCAAGAAGCCATCCGCTGGCCCCGGTGCAGCGAGGCAGAGAGCTGCTGCTGCCCAGTCCAGACCTAGGTCCAGCGGTGGTTTCGCCTTGGCTGCGTTGAGAGAAGTTACCTCGTCAAACGGTATGCCTTTCGCTCCAGTTTAGATACAGCCATTCCTTCCCGTTGGGATATGTACAACCCCTGACACAAACACAGCCTTCACTATGAAGGATGAGGCCCGTAATACGGGTCACCGTTCTTCCCTCTGGGGTGGAGATACAAGACTTAGGGCCAAGCCCATTGGGTTCGTCAGTGCCGGTCTGATCGAGCCTCTTAAGGAGGAGCTCCAGGATGTGCGGGACGACCAGTCGTCTAAGCGAGTTGGGGAGGCCGAGATTGCCATGGAAGAAGATGCAATCCATCAGGCTTTCAGCATTTCGGCTACCGAAGACGAAGACTTGACCCTTACGACGCTAGAACCGCCACTCGACTTGACCAAGCCCTCCACACCCACCGACCGGACCACTGCAACTATCACCACTGGCACTGACGCTGTTGATGTTCTTCAGCCTGAGGGTATTGGCTTTATCATCGATGTCACCGGGGACAAGTCCATGGCAGCTAATCTTACCAACTCTCCACCGCCCATACCCGATCCGCAGTCTCCAGCCGAAGAGAGTGACTCGAGCAGCGAAGTCATACTATTCAAGGGAAGGGCCAACAGAAACCAGGGCAAAGAACCGGCAGAGCAGAAGCGCATGAAGCAGACCATCACTCTTGACACTATTCGCTATGAGATCAAGGCGGTCGAAGCCGAAATCGCGCTAGACACTAACCGACATTCGAATGCTATGCCACCTAGTGCTCGATCACATCGTCAAAACAAACGCGGGAAGTTCAAGCAAATTGACGACGACGAAGAGGCCATCATCGCTGACTATATTGCCAACATGGCCGAGGACTCCGACGACGGGAGTGGACGTCCTTCTCGACAGCCAGTCATTAGCGGGGATCTTGGAGCGGACGATGGTAACCTTGGCATCGATACTTCCGAAGGGAGCGTGTCGTCAGACGATAGTGCCGGCTTTGATGATGGCCAGGAGCGTGAGACTGCCATCGATAGTGATTTGGTGGACCGCCAAGGATCGGAAGACGACGATATGGCAAGCCCTACTATGGACGACGAGACGTTCGCAAGACTCCTCGGCAAGCAAGAAGAACTCGGTATGGGAGGTGATGAACTCCTCCTAACGTCAGGTACGGCTGGTGGCCAAGGATCAGCCTATTATGGAAGCAACTCACAAAAGTCTCGGCGTGCCAAGGGGGTGAACACTCGCACCCAAGGTCCATTTTCTGGTACCAACGCCGTTGCTGATGCCTTCGACGACCTTGACCTGATGGACTGGGAGCGACCCAGTTTACAGAACAAGCGCAAGGGAGGCCGCCGTGGGCAGCCACCAGTCTTCGGCGTCTCGGACTCGGAGATAGAACAAACACTTCAAACAGCTTGGCAAAAAGACCGGGAATCCAAGAAATCCCGCAAACTTCGCCGCGAGGAACAACGTGCTCAGGGCTTGCTTGGGAAGCATAGCAATCCTGATGATCCAAGACTCAGGTATCCAACTGGAATGAGTTTGGAAGACATCAAGACAGAGATGCGGTCTTTTCTCCAGGGCACTGAAGCAAGGTACGGCCCCATATGTTTGCTCTTAGGCATAAAACTAACACCCGCCAGGCTTGAACTACCTCCAATGGACAAGTCAGCGCGGAAGACCCTCCACGAGCTCGCCAGAAAATTCAAAGTCAAGTCGCAATCCACTGGTAGCGGACACCAACGACGGCCGACGCTTATCCGGACCAAATACACGACAAGCTACGCGGAGGAACACCTGGAGATCGCAGTATCTGGACTGGGGCGGAGGCACTTCCCACGGCTGGACTTGAAGGGGAAGGACAAGGCGGCGCAAAGAAAATCCAGAGCTGGGGCCGGCAATTCGGCTGTCACATATCAAGAGGGCGAGATCGTAGGTGCATCGGCCCCGGAGCTCGGCCAGGAGAACAAGGGTCGAGCCATGCTGGAAAAGATGGGATGGAGCAGTGGCATGGGGCTCGGGTCCCTCGACAACAAGGGAATTCTGCAGCCGGTTGCTCATGTTGTAAAACGCTCCAAGGCTGGCCTTGGCTAATGTCGTCCTGTTTAGACGTGTCGCATGTCAGGCTCGTTTCAACGTCTTGTCAAAGTCAGACCTGGGTTATAAGTAGCTTGTTTCATTGCACCTCCAATATAGCTAAGACCTAGCCACTGGAGAGGTAGAATGGGGGAGTGCGAAGTTCCATGTGCGATATCACCAGATCAGAAAACGAGGCCGATAGAATTAATTGTTCATGTGCACGATTTCATTTCATCCGAAACCCTATTCTTTAAGGTTGTATTGTACAGCCGCAAACCCCGTGAACCGTGATGAAGAACATTGCCCCCATAAAAAAGCAGACCATCCATAACGCATTAAGAGACTCCGAACAAGAGGTGGTCCTTGACGGCCAGTCTCCATCATGACACCCAAATGCCAAGCAAATCCTATGCCCTAACGAGAAAACCAGAAAAGCAAAACAAGCACGTCTATTTCGTGCTCGAGGAGTACTTGGTGACAGCCTTGGTGCCTTCAGACACAGCGTGCTTGGCAAGTTCACCTGGGAGGATGAGGCGAACAGAGGTCTGGATCTCTCGGGATGAGATGGTCGACTTCTTGTTGTAGGCAGCGAGCTTGGAAGCCTCAGTGGCAACACGCTCAAAGATATCTGGTGTGGATGGTCAGAAAACACGTCGCTGACACGAACAGGCGCGTGAAGCGGTTGCTTACCGTTGACGAAGGAGTTCAGGATGGACATGGCGCGGTTGGAGATACCAGTATCGGGGTGGACCTGCTTCAGGACTGCAATTCCAATAGAGTCAGCATGCTGCAAAAAGACGCGATTGGGGTGAACATGTCAAAAAGACGCGTAATGATGACTCACCCTTGTAGATGTAGGAGGAATAGGTCTCCTTGCGGGCCTTGGTGCGCTTCTTCTTGTCACCACTGGCGGCAGTCTTCTTGCCAGCATCCTTCTTCTCCGGAGCCTTGGAAGCGGTCACGGGGGCCTTGGAGGCGGGCTTCTTGTCAGCAGCCTTGGGAGCCATTTCGGCGATTTGTGAAGGGTTGAGGTTGGCACGTAAATGTCGATAGTTGGGAAATGTCAGATGGATCTTGCGACCGTGGATGCGTTGATGGTTGCAGAGAGAAGTTGGCGATGGATAGTGGAAGAACAGTTGTGTTGGAAGAAGTCTGAAGACCAAGAGGGGGCGGTGACCTTTTTGTAGCTGGACGCGACAGGCACTAGCGCATTTGCTGATTGACTCTGGTTGATTTGGCATTTTCGCGGGGTGCGCTCGGGCCACTGATACGCGGTGCACCGTGCAGCGCCAAAAGCAGGCAGGCAGGTACTTCCGCTTTGTACCCGCTCGGGGTGGGCGTATTTATTCCAGCCCGCCAAGTCGTCATATGATTGGCTCAAGCCAAGCACTAACCAACCTGGAACTGAATCACAACAACAGCCCCCGAAAAGGAAGGGCATGTCAGGCAAGCACGTGCAGCTGCAAGGCTATGTGTGGCTCGGTTGCAACTCCAAGCATTCGCTACAGCCGTGTGGACCGCTCCTTCCTCCGGCATTAATGATGGAGCCTTCGATTCCCCGTCCTCTACGGGCTGGACTTGCAAGCCGGGGTGCTCGGGACCATCGTCCCTCCGGCCTCCGCAAGTCGATCCGGCTTTCCGGCATCACCATCGACGTCCACAGTCGGTTACCTGAATCCAGACCTCCCGGCCCCTTCCATGACTCCGCTGCACCGGCGTACCCGACCATCCGGTCACCGGTCCGTTCCATCAACTAAGCCTTAGTTATCACTGATGTCACTCCACACGTGGCTGTTTGAGGAGCCCTGCCTGATAAACTGATGTCGAAACACACAAAAAAGACATGCTTCACTATTTGATTACTCTAAAAACTTCATGTCAAGAACACACAGGCGTCCCAGTTTAGCGACCAAAAAAAACCTCTAGACTTGATAGACTTTTCAGTCATTCAAGTTCAAACATCGGACCTGGAACTTATGCGCATCCTTTTGCAACTCCTTCCGTCCTTACTGCGTACCATTAGAAGTTGGCTGGCCAGTAAGAAGCATCAGCTGTGGAAACTGGAAAGTAGATGATCGCAATTCGATTGCTTCGAGCGTGATTGTGAGTGGCAAGGAGGCTGGGGGGATAGCAGGATAGGTACCGTAGATTGTCACAGGATAGAAGAAAGTCAACTGAACTGAATAACGCGCGAGCAGGTTGATGATAACGTACCTACCTCCAAATCTGCATGGACTTCCAAGTGTGTGGATGATTTTCGAGACAAGAGCGCGGCTCCTGATTGGTCGCACTTGGCTGCACCCCAAATGTCCGGCCGCCTGTTAGCTCGCTACTGGTGGTGTGCCGCTCGCATTAATTTTTTATTCCCACCCAGGCCGCACCCACAACAAGCCTTCTTTGGGACTAGCTCCAAGACTGCGAATCACAGCTGCAAGAGGCGTGGGTGATCCGTGATCGTGCCTCGCCAACGCGAAAACTACTTATTTCGCAAATCCCCCGCCCACCTTCAATACTTCCACTCTTCATCACATTCTTCACCACCGAACTTCTGCTCATCTACCACAGCCAGACCTCGTGTCTTTTACATTCCCAACCACTCAGCAAACCATTTTCGCACTTTCCAACCCCCAAATTCTATCAACATGACTGGAGGCGGCAAATCCGGCGGCAAGGCCAGCGGTTCCAAGAACGCGCAATCGTAAGTTTCCATTTGACACTTGCTCGGGATGTTTTGGGCCTTCAGATGTCACGTCATGGACGCGTCCTCCATTTCAATACGCGTCTTTTGGGTCATATTTTCCCCGAAGCATTTTGCTGACTTTTGACATAATAGCCGTTCCTCCAAGGCCGGTCTGGCATTCCCCGTCGGTCGTGTCCACCGTCTGCTCCGCAAGGGCAACTACGCTCAGCGTGTTGGTGCCGGCGCTCCCGTCTACCTGGCTGCTGTCCTCGAGTACCTCGCAGCTGAGATTCTCGAGTTGGCCGGCAACGCTGCTCGTGACAACAAGAAGACCCGTATCATCCCCCGTCATCTCCAGCTCGCCATCCGGAACGATGAGGAGTTGAACAAGCTGCTGGGACACGTCACAATCGCCCAGGGTGGTGTCCTTCCCAACATTCACCAGAGTAAGTCAACTGCCCATATTGACCGTACTGTTTGCATCTAACAATGTTTGTAGACCTCCTTCCCAAGAAGTCTGGTGGCAAGACTGGCAAGAACGCGAGCCAAGAGTTGTAAATGTTTGGGGTTTTCGGTGTTTTGCTTGCTTTTTTCCTGGTCGGCTCAGTTGGGTTCATGAAATAGGGTTACGGTGTAGGGTCAACGGTTGCTTTTACACGTTTGGGTTGTACATTAATCCCATCATGGATGGTCATGATCACGAATGAGGATACCTTTTTGAAAGTTCATATTCGCCTCCAGTTCTGACTTGACGTTTTTGATGTGTCACAGGCTGTTGAGTCTCCCTGATGGCTGATTGTTTGGTATTGACGTTGTGACTCTAATCCGACGCTTTGGACTCGAATACGGTTGCAACTGAACAAATTCCCTATGCTGAATATAGATGCTCCGCCGCGTCCACTTCACTTTCCTGCCGTCTTGTCTCGAGACACAATAGTGTGCGCTTTCCGCGCGCAGATCTAGTTATCCATATCCCACTTCATCCCCTGTGAATGTGACTCGTATGTACAGTGTCAATCGCTCCTGTAATGTCTCGCTTAAAACTTCAAGGGTGGAGGAGCTGCGGTTGCACGTTAGTAAAACCAAGCGAAGCGTGGCAAGAGGGTTGGAAGCCTTACGATCCAATATGTGTACAGGGAGGTTTCGCTCGTACTTGGAGCCTAACGTGAATATCCAGGTTAGCTCTTGCACTTCTCAGTATATCTCTGGTAGCTGACATACCTCCGGGTGCGGTCGGGTGAGCATATGGGTCGGGGTGCTTCCACTTCTCTAGTAGCTGTTCCGTTTCCTTCAGCAGCGCCTTTCGGAGATGATACCTGGTTAGCAACATATCTTAGAAAACAGGGTGTTTCCCATGTTGGACATACGCGTTGTTGTCTGGGGTCGGTGATGTTTCGATTGGCCTCAAACAGCGAGCGGATGTAGAGCGCTTGTCCGCGCCACAAATGCCTGTGGACAGCCCAGTCGAGTGCCAGCTTCAGCGAACGGCGGTAGAGGGACCTGATAGACGTGTCAGTGGCCGTTAGACTATTGCTATCGGGATCGAGTAAGTAGAGCTCACAGGGCAGCCTGTCGTGTAGACATGTTTATAGGGTGGCTTGCTCGTTGACAGCTCAAGACTACCCCGGTTTTGCGAGACGCGCTCCGTTGGCGCTCCTTCGATTAGAGACTGGGTTTTAAAGGTATGTCCCAACTTCGTCGATCGTTTGCGGCAAAGTCGCGTCGTGTATTGAGTGGGAGCGAGGGAGATCGTCAATCAGGGCCAACAGCGGGAGGTTGGTTGCGAGCTCTGGTGGTTGCTTAGATTGATGCCTTGATGCCTAGCGTTTTCCTTGCCTTGTGGGCACGGACGCCAGAGCATCCTACCCCAGAAATGTTGAGGAACAATTATTCTCCGCTGCCGACCACGAGGCTGATGGAGCCCCGTCTTGGCCAATATACATAGTAGACTACTGGGACCGCAGTGTCACTGTTGAACTTCACTTCATCCCCAAGGTGCTTTACTGCTTGATGTCCCCTTTCCGTTCACCAAGGTGCTGCTGACGTAGTAATTCCACCCAAGGTCATCAAACGTAGCAAGTTCGAAGTGTCGCTATGCTTGAAAATTCAGCATCCAATCCCATGTTTATACTACAGTGTACCGTTATGATATAAATGTGAAAAGTTGTGAGGCATAACCTGCCTGTGGACTACCTTGGCTCAGCGTAGAAAGACCCTCGTCGTCGTCGCTATGTAGGTATACACATTTTCTCTACCGCATTGCATATTCACGAGTTGATGACAAGCTTAGAGTTTGAGGCTGAACTCCCCAAGTCTCTTGTCCAGTACCTTCGCGAGATTACAGTGTACGGCGTAATTCAAATGCCTCTGGCTCTCGGATAGGTATCCACGATGTCTAGTTAGTTGCGAGACCTACGATAACGAATCTAACTTAACCAAGCACCTTAGCTAAAAGTATAGACTTACAAAACTATAATTGTCTTATATACTTAAAGCGTAAAGCGAAGGTTAGACTAAAAGCGAAATCTTATGCTAAGGCTACTTTTTATTTATCTACTTCTATTAGCTAGTATCTAGTAAGCTACTCGATTATAAAAGCTTTATTTTTATTTAAAATAGTAGCTTTGTTAGTAAGATTATAATACGAAGAGTTATTACTTATATTAATAAAATATAATTGTAAATTATCGTAGTTAGTTGTAGTTTATATAAATTACGCGAAATAAGTTTTCGATAAAAAAGCTTTCGATAAAGTATTAGCGTTAAATCTTTTATACTAAAACTTTAAAACTCTTATAATACTTACCTTAAGGATTCTAATACTAATATAGTCTTTATAGTTTATAAATTACTTAGTAAAAGTATAACTTTACGATATTAAATAATTATTATAAAGAGTAGATTTATAGTATTATATTATACTTTATATTCGAAAGTAAGTTGAAAAATAAATATTTAAAAAGATAATATAACGAAAGATTAATAGTAAAACTATCGTTAAAACTAGTAGTTAATGTAGTTTAACTTTAGTACTTAGTCGATATAAGTTTAGTATAAAGTAATAAAGCTACTTTATATTTTAAAAAGTTTAGTTTACTTATTTTTTTATTTTCGTTTTTTTTTCTTTAAGAATAAGTTAAGTAATATATTAAAACTTTAATATATAATCGTATATTATTACTATATTAAACTTTTATTATAACTTTTATTTAATTAAATATTTTTTTTAAAGTATTTAGCTAAGCGCTACGTAAATAAAAGTAGCCTTTTTAAAGTATAATAGAATACATAGTTAAGTAAATACTTATACTTATTTTCGTATAATAACCTTTATCTTAACTTCGAAACTATACTTTATATACGTAAACTTAGAATTTATTAATAGCTTTACTAAATAAGTTATAACTATAAAACTTATTTTAGCTAAACTATAGCTACGTAAGTTCGCTACTTCGGAAGAGTATAAATACTCGTATACTAATTAATTCTATTACTTTTATTAATCGCTTAAACTAACTACTATAATCTAATCTACTTACTAGTTAAGACTCTTTTATATATATAAGACTTACTACGTTTTACATTAATTAATTTAACTACTTTTATTAACTAAGTTTAACTAATTATAAAGATTAAATCTAATAACTATAAAAACTACTAGTAAGTAGTACTTTTTACTAATTATACTCGTCGAAGCTATTACGAAGCTAACTTTCTAATTAAAACTATAGCTATAATAAACTACTTTACTACTACTACGTATAAGGTTAAAGTCTTCGTTCTTAAGTATAAGTAAGATTAAGTAACTCTTTAAATCTACTTCCTTAAGCTAGTTAAAGCGTTTAACGAAAAAGCTACCTTTAAGCTATTAATTAAGACGCTCGAAGCGATTATTAATAATAATAAGAAATAAGTAAAAGAAATAAGTAGATATATAGCTAAGTTTAAAAGCTTAGTTAAAAAGAATTATACTAAGATAAATACTTTAGAAAAAGAGTATTATAAAAAAGCTATATAGAAGTTAAAAGATACGTTAAAACTAGAGAAAAAATATTAAAAGACTTAAGAATATTATCTATACTACTACTTTTATTAGTACTAAGTCGAAGTTATCGTAAGAAAATATAGTTAACTCGATTAGTATTTCTATTATTAATTAGTTTTAAATCGTAATAATTAAATTAGTTTTATTTCTATAGTAAATACTATAGTAAGAAATAGTAGTTTAACGTTAAACGTTTATAATAAAAAGTAAAAAGTATATTTATTCTTTTTTAATTAAAGAAAATTAACTATTTTATTAACTTATTTAAAGATAAATAACTTTTATATAAACTTATTTACTTTTTATCTTAAAAAGAGTTAATAATACTATAATAATACTTAAACGAAAACTTATAAAATAAATGTATTTATTTTTTCAAGTTTTTTATAAAGTTTTTTATTTTATTTATACTAAAGAAAAATAATATACTTCGACTATATATCGACTATTACAACTTTAATAAAGTTATAATATAAAATCGATATTTATTTCTATTAATTTTAAAGATTTTAAATTAAATTTAAAACTTTAAAGATTTTATTAAAATTAATATTAAAAAAGTATATTATTATATTTATATAAAAAAAGAAAATAAATAAAAGATAATATTTTATATTTATTATAATTATTATAAATATTTAATTATACTTTTTAAATTAATTAATATTTTTATTATATTTTAAAATTATATTTATTTTTATTTATATAAATTATTAAACGATTTTTATATTATTTACTTTAATAATATTTTAATATACTTTAATAATTATAATTTATATATAAAATATATTAAATAAATCTTTAATTAATTTTATAATATTAAATTATTTACTAATTTAAGTAAATACTTTTTTCTTAAAAATTATATAAAATTCTTAAAATATATTATATTTAATAGCGAAATATTTATAAATCTTAAATAAATCGATATTATTATATTATAGTTAAAGTTTATAAGTTATTATAAAGTATAATAGTTTTTAAAGTTTTATAATTTCTATTATTACTTTTTCAAAGACTACTTCGAAATAATAACTTTATTAATATTCTTTATAAAGAAAAGCTAATAAAAGAAGAAGATAAAATCGATAATTTTAAAAATATTTAAAAAAAAAAACGTTTTAAGCTTTTAAAGTTATTTTCTAATAAACTTTTTTATTAAAGTATTTTAATTTTTAACTTTATATTTATATCGAAACTAATATATCTTAGTATACGATATTTAAAATTTTATTATAACTTAATAAAAACAATATTTAATATTTAATAATATTTTAATTAAAGAAATTTTATAAAGTTAAAATTAATTATAATACTTTAAATTAAAAGCTATTTATTATTATAAAATTATTTAAATATTAAAGATA